>CM052667.1:2601398-2614588 GCA_028533165.1 Leontopithecus rosalia | reverse complement strand
AACATGAATTTTGGAGGGAACAAGCATTTGAACCACAGCAGTGGTCCCCCGTTGCCTGGAACAGTCTGCTTTTAGCGCTGCACGTCCCATGTTCTAGGACATTTTCAGTCATCCTAACTTCTTCCTACACCTGGAGGCCGCTACCATCGGCCTGTCACAGAATCTGGAATGAATCCAAAGGCTAGCGTTGTGTTTTCATGAATCCTACGTTAACATGCACCAAGACAATACATTCATATTAGTTTTTATGACTCATTTTTCAGCGGGAGTATGTTTTCAGAGATGTAGCTTCCACTCCAGACAACAGAGAGCTGAGCCACGACTGAAGAGTAATTATGAATCGTGGGGAGGAAAAGAGAAAAACAACCGTTTGTAGAGCAGATACTATGTTCAGGGAGTCCAGTGGGCTTTGAATACTGATAGAAACAGTTCAGAAATCAAGCACTGGGCACACTGAGAGGGTAGGAGACTGAGTTACTGGGAAGAAAAGAGGCAGATGCTCTAGAAGAAGCAAAGCCGTTACTTCGCTGAGTGGAGAAGATGGCCTTCAGGTCAAACCCCAGGTGTGCATTTGAATTTGACTCTGCATCTTTCTAACAGTGGAATTGGGACCAAAAGCCTCAACCCCAGCATTGAGTTTCCTCATCGCTAAAACTGGAATTTAATACTTTCCACATAGGGGTTCTGTGTTTTGTGCAAATTAAATGAAGTGGGTGGAATATTTACTGCCTACCACCTAACAAGCTCTGTACACATTTTAAGCTGCTACTCATGCTGTCACTGTGAGTACATTTCTTCAAGGATGTCCTGCTCGGACAGCGCTGGCTTCTTACTTATCCCCACTTTTGAGGGCCTATCACTGCTTTGTGCCTTTGACATGTAAGCTATTTGGTGCCTTTGCTGAAAATCACTGCGTTTATTGTTGCATATGTGGACATGGGCACACAAACAGGAGAAAAAAAAAAAAAGAAAAGCAATTGACTTTGCTTGTAAAATCATTATCACAGGAGTATTGTTTTTATTCTATGACTCATTCTGTGTTCCATTCTATGGGGTTTTCCCAGGCATCAATTCAATGCTTCCAATTTTTATGGGATTTAAGTTACATTTAAGGGACCTCATAAATGCAAAATATTAAAAAAGGGAACAAGTTTGAAACTTCTAGATCTGTGCTATCAAAAGGACTGCACAAAATTTTTCATTTTCGTCCACATAACTCTGCCTGAACGTTATTTATGGTTTGAGCAAAATAGTAGACGTGGAATAAGAATTCACTCAGCTAAGGCATGTCAGTTATTCATAGGTGAATTGAAGACCTAAACTATCATCAAATTTCACTAGCAACATTCCAATGATACAGTCATATAAAATTGAAATTGTAATGAAATGTAACTTTACATGTATTTATGGATTTAAAAGGAAAAAAGAATACCATTTTCTCCTGTTGGTGTCAATTTAAAGTATACTTCCCTATTTTTTTTTTTTAAATCTAGGTCCCTACTAAAGAGAGGCCCAACATTTTTGGTAAGAGGAGGGCTTTTTTAATGGCTTCTATTCCCCAGTAAGAATTACATGTAAACAATTGCGATTGATCTTTAAAGCTTTCCTTGATGACTGTCACAGATCGCCCAACTCGTGAGGTATAGCAGAAGGTAGTTGTTATAATCTATTCATGTTACATGTAAACATTTTGCTTTAAGATCGTATACACATGTTAGATGAGTCACATCTGTGTCTTTTCATTTCAGTGATCTTTCTTTCATATTACACTGCTCTTATGGAAAATTTTAGCAAATGGTAGTGAAATAGGATTTTAAGGAAAGAATGTGAAAATAGAGGAATGCCTTTCAGAATGCCAAGTAAAGTTCAATAATTTTAATAATTTTAAAATTTGATGAAGTAAAGAGACAATTCATATTTTCAGGAAGAGCATAAGGGAGATTAAGCAAAATAGCCTTTTGAAATAGAATCTAAAATGCCTGCAAACGGCTTTTTAATTCTAGTGACTATTCTGAGGAAATAATGTATTACTATTTACTTATTAACCTATGAGAATACATACTATGCTTTTTATTTTTTTCTTGCAGGTAAAGGAATAAAAGTAATGGTCAACCAAGCCCCATTTATTTCTGGTTTCTGATGCCATTTAGTTCAGAGTTTCTTAAAGTGAGGTCTTTAGACCAAGAACCTCGAAATTAATGTAACGCTTCTTAAAAATGCAGTTTCTAGGCCATCCTTCAAACTTACTGAATCAGTCTCTGAGGAATGGGGCCTGAGAGTCAGACCTTTAACAGCCTCCCAGATGACTCTGAAGTACAATCATGCTTGAGAACCATATTTCAATTCACCGTTCCATGTTGATGAATGGTTTGAGATCACGGACCAAGCAAAAGATGGTTTCTTTTGCATTACTTAAGGGTTAGTGCCATTTGACGGCTGGACTGTGTCCTCAGCAGGGATTTTTAATTTTATTGTTACGTGAAATAAGTATTTCATTTTATGTGGCAGAATCTGAGAAACCCACCAAAGAAATTTCTTAGAACATTCACAGGTGAGTGTGTAGGCTGTGGCTCTGTTGAGGCAGTTCTTCTGCATTAATCAGTGGGACTTGAGTAATGGACTATGTGTCTATCACAATTCTGTAACAAAATCGGGTTACTTCAGAGATGGAAAAAGGATGCCATCAAGCAGAAGTTGGCCATATTTTTTTTCTGCAAAAGGTCAAATGGTATTTTAGGCTTTGCAAGCCATGCAATCTCTCTTGTAACTACTCATCTCCACTGCTGCAGTGTGAACTCAGTCATAAACAATACATCAATGAAAGGAGCGTGCTGTATTGCATTGAAGCGTCATTTACAAAAGCTTTAATTACAGCCTGATTAAGCCCGTGGATCACTGTCTGTTGATCCCGGAACAGACCATTTAATATGCGATTCACTAGTATTTAAGGGAAAAACACTAGCACTAATGTTGAAAAGATATTTACAACCTGAACTTACATGAGAACATTGATAAAACAGATTTAAAAATACAGTGTGTGCTTTCTGTTCTATTTTTCTCTGTTTTCTTTATTGGTGATACAATAGCCCTACCGTGACTAATCAGTGTGATGGATTATATATGTGGCCACAGATTGGCCTGTCATCGAGAGCTTAAGACTATTTCTACTGTCTTTTAAGCTGGCCCTGTGATGATCTCTGTCCCACAAGAGGCAGCAAAAGTGTTGTATTAGTTCTAACTTTAGAAGCCTTGCAGCTTCCACTTTCATGCTGGGAATCCTGATGGAGAAAGAAGTTTCATGTGGGGAGAGGTCTCAGCTGCCTTCATCCTCCCAGTTGTCTTCATTTAGGCTCACACGTACCAGTGGGCCCACCTGAGGAAAGGTAAGCCCAGCCCAAATTATCAAGCCACAAACATGGTTTTTGTTCTAAGCCACTCTGTTTTATTGTGTTTTATTCCGCAGCAGCAGATACAAATAGGTAGCAAGGTCATGAGCTGAGAACAAAGGGAGGATGTGTTTGAAGTTTGAGTCAAAGGTATGGCATGGAGAAAGTGTGACACGCTGCATCTCTGAGTGTCCTAGAATGGACGAGGGACATCCAGTAGGGTGCTGGAGAGTACTGAGTTCACTTGAGGTGAATAAACTTAGCATAGTTTATGAACGTAAAATAAGGCCAGTTAGAATGGTTGTGTGGTTTTTGCCCCAAAATATTCCAGCTGTGCAGGTACAGGAGAAAATGGAGGGTTGAATTTAAATATGGGTGGCAGGGTTTTAGCAGGTGAATATAATGAGGGTAGAGAGAGGAAACTGGACCAGACATTTATTATAATCAATGGGAATGATTTTAATAAGCTGGGTACAGAGGAAACTGAGGATATGGTGACTCTGAGAGACTTTGATGGATTGTTGGTCCCAGTGGGGTAAAAGAACTCTTGAGCCCAAGTTCTGCAGGAAGTGAGCTGGAACGGTAGTAGCTGAGTTGTCAGAGTGCAATACTTGAAATTACAACCATGGAGAGGATGATAGTTTTGTGATGTGGCAATTTGGTTCAGCTGAACTTGCTTTTTCCCAGAATTCCTTCCCTGCCTGCTTCTATTTAGGGAGGGCGGATGGGCAGTAGCAGCCATGTTGCTTTTATGCTCAGAAGGTTGAGCAGGATGCTTCTGCAGGTCATATACATCGTGGCTTATCTGCTGGCTCCTGTGATGCTGTGGGGCAGCCCTGAGCCTGGGGCCACCTCTACGTGTTCCCTCGGTTTCTCCGACACCAAGGCCGGGTGAGTGTTTGCTCCCTAATGAGGCACACTAGCGTTTCATGCAGGATGCCCGTGTGACCAAGGTTGGAGGCAGAGAGAGACTGGTTGGGTTCCAGTCTGTCCTTAAGGGTTTCAAGTTGTCCTTTCTTTACTTTACTTCCAGCCTCCCTTTTAAATTACATGCCCTGAGGACTTCAGGGTGCAGCATCTGATGTGAAGACAAGCTTTACAGAGAATGAGTAGCCAGCTCTCTGGAGTCTGTATGGTTCAGTCCCTGTTACATCAATCTATCATCCAACATGTCTCATCCTTAGTGCTTCTGTTTCTCTGACTGAACCCTAAGTGATATAGAGGGGATACTGTCTTAATGATTCGTATCGATAACAAGCTGCAGGATATGAAGATGTGAATGGGGAACGGGGAAGGGAAAACAGCAGGCTCATTGGAGGGCAGGAGGTAGAGCAGGTGAAATGCAAAGGTATTGCAAGGATTGTCTTTCTGGACGTTGAGTTCACCAAAAGTTAAAACCAACACCGCGTTGGAGAGAGTGATACTGAATCCAGAAGCTAAAATCCTCAAAAACGGTGGGGGCCCTATTGAGAGGGTCTGGCTGGAAGAGCTACGAGGAGGTGGAATAGGCCGTGGTGATTGCGGCACAGCTTTTGAGGGAGGGTTGCAGAGGCAGTTGTACGGATGCGCAGGATGGCAATGGTGTACACTAGACACATTGGGATTGAGGAGGAAGGTTACAGGATGGCAATGGTGTACACTAGACACGTTGGGATTGAGGAGGAAGGTTACTAGCGCACGTGGTTCCAGGTGTATGGCAGGGCAAACACGTTGCTGACTCCTGCAGCTGCTTTTATGCAAAGTCACTTTCCTCTTCTGACCAGGTCCTGTTGTGACTTGACTTTAATTACCGGCCTGTGATTAGGAGAATTTTAGAGCATCAGGGTGAGGTGAATCTAGTTAATGCGGAAAGGTGTGTGGTGATGAGTATCAGGTGCAGCCTCAAGGCCAGGTGCCTCCAATGACAGGTGTGCCGTCCTCTTGCTTCAAGGTAGGGGAAACTGCAGGCCTGTTCTAGCCTCTTGGCTCCGGGTCCTGTTGCCGTTGAATCTCAGTTCTCTCTCTGCCCTCTCCTGGGTTTCCCGGCTCCTTACTGGAGCTAGTCCTGAGAGCACTCACCAGTACACCTTCTGCATGGATAGTTCAGTCTTGAAGTCTATTTCCTAGGGAAACTGGCCAGTTCTCTTCTTTTGAAATACACCCCTCTCTCTGCTGCTGGGACACCACATTCTCTTGGATCTTATCCTGACTCACTAGCTCCTCTTTAGTATTTTCTGTTTTTTCCCTTATCTTCCAGGCTTGTAAATACTTTTTCCTTCACAATCATTTGAAGTGATATCATCTGACTCATGGTTTCAAATGCTGTGTATACAAAATGGATTGAACAAACCTGGGTCACTTTATTAAGGATAGGAGCCCACTTTGAGGTTAATCATCATGAATTTGAAAGGAGGCTAGTTGGCAAGATCGTCTAACATTTTCTTCACGATCATATTCGGTTGTCTGATCGGAAATGGGCATTTATTCATTCAAAAAACGTTTGTTCCGTTTATTTCTTGCATCAGGCATTTTTCTTAGAGGAAACAGCAGAGAACAAAATAGACCAAAACCCTTGTCCTTGTGGGTTTATATTCTGGTAGACAGGATTCAGTGGTCCACACTGGCCAGTGGGTAACCCACTAGAATTCTTTAAGCTTCAGCTTCCTAAACTGCTTATTGGAGAATTGAGAAAATATGTAAGATGCTTAGGATATTATATATAGTGGGAATCCAACAAACAGAAGTGCATTTTTAGAGAGATCTTAGTTCATGTATCTGTTTGTTACAGCCTTAGATTTAGTTGTTTCCTGTAACTGACTGGGATTTCAAATGTACTTTAATCCAGGATATTTGTTTTGTAATATTAAAGGAGAGTTCATTCTGCTGATAAACAATGAGTTTGTACTTTGTGCTGGGCACACAGTAACGCAGACAGTGGAACGTTTTAATTCTCCTTCCCTTGCAGGTGAAATACCCAGTTGACATGGCTTGTGCCCTACAACACGTTAAAAGAACGCTGTTCTCAACATGTGACCGTCCTCTTCCCTGTCGTTGGTCTTGAACAGCCGGTTAGGTTGAAAGATGGTTTTCTCCCTGAACTTCTCAAAGTTTTCACGATTTGTCTCAGCTTTCAGCTCAGCTGGCTACAATCCTCTCCTCCCACCAGAATCTAGATTCTTGAAATTTAGTTTATCCTTTTCCTCTTGTGAATTAATTTTTTAAAAATAACGCAGTAGTAGACGACTTGACCATGGTTTCAAGTTTCTGGTGGCATCTTAAACACTAACCGGTGTTTTGCAGCTCTCTGCTTTCAGCCTCACCTCTGCTCTTCGCTTCTGCTTCCTTATCCTGGCTGCCTCTGGTAAATAATTCTGCACAGGTTCTCAGTTCCTCAGTTCTCTTCTCACTCAGGAGGATCCCTCCATATGCTCCTTGGCTCTTGTTCTTTTCCTTCCTGCCTCCTCTTCCGTCCCTCACCAGTGTGGCGTTTCTCCCACTCTGCACTTCATTCTTTCACCCTTTCTAATGAAATTGTTGCCCGGGTCTGCTTTCCAGCCGGCTTCCCATCTTCTCTTTCACCGTCTTGCTTGTTCTTGCTCATACTTCTCATCATATTCTCCCTGTCCTTCTCCCCTTTTCTCTTTCCTCCTTCCATCTTCCTGCCTTTCCTCTCTGACTGCTTTTAATTAGGGCTACTTTAATTCAGAGGATAGCAAAGTATAATGAGTCATGGGCAAGAAGGAGCCTGAGGTCTTAATGCTTCAAAGCTGTATTCATTTATCTTTTACCTTTGGATGTGAAGATGTTTCTACTGTTATTTCTCATGGATGTCAGTGTCCAACTTCTATTTCCTTTGCTGTGTGGAAAAAATTTTAAGGTTCCAAAGAGACTTTTATTGTTGGATAAAAACATTTCTCTGAAGATCTTGTTGTATTTTCAGTATTTCTGGAATATTCTTTATATACTGTATTCCCTTTTACTTTTGTTTCCCCTGTCCTGACCAAAATTATATTCTGAATACTGACAACGTCCTTCAAGTATAGTTCAGGATTTTTCCATATTCATTAACTTTCAAGTTGGAAAACAGTATGAATATGTTTGGACCTAATTGCTTCTGTATGTTAGTCTTTAGGAGTTGTATGAGTTAGTGAGACTACATAATGCATGTGGCCAATGTCTCAGACATTTTGCTGCTTTTTGTGATGTTTCATGTTGAGTTTATAATTTATAGATGTCAGTGTAGGCACGTTGCATAGAATATGGGGGTTAGGGAATGATATGGTCTGGCTGTGTCCCCACCCAAATCTCATCTTGAATTGCAGCTCCCGTAATCCCCATGTGTTGTGAGAGGGAACTGGTGGGAGATCATTGAATCATGGGGGTGGTTCCCCATACTGTTATCATGGTAGTGAGGAAGTCTCATGAGATCTGATGGTTTTTTAGCATGAAACCGCTTTCACTTGGTTCTCAATTCTCGTCTGCTGCCGTGGAAGACATGACTTTCACCTTTCACTGTGATTGTGAGGCTGCCCCAGCCACGTTGAAATGTGAGTCCATTAAACCTCTTTTTCTTGATAAATTACCCAGTCTTGTTATGTCTTTATCAGCAGCATGAAAATAGACTAATACAGGGTGGAAGCAGAGAAGGAGCTAAATTAATTTTTTTTTCTCTTGATTTCTGTCTCTTTACTGTCTGAGATCTGATTCCACATTTTTCTTCCAGGAAATAAAGGGGAAATAGAAAGGTGGGTGGGCAGGCAGCTGTAGGAGATTTTCAGGTGCTCAAATGAAGGGAATAAATGGAAAGATTATCAAATATTTCCAAATATTTCTTTTCAATGGGATACCTCCATCCCTTAGAGATTTTAGTGTGGGCCATTTGTCTTTTAAGGGTTTATTGGACCCCAAACCTGCTTCTTTCATGGTTTCTAGTCAAGTGAGATTAGTGACTAAAATTGAGCTTTATTTACAAGTTACATATATGAAAAATAGACTTTAAAATGTGTGGGTGTCTAATCATTTAGTCACTTAGCTAATTGGAAACAGCTGTGATAGCTCCAAAGCAGCTGTATCCTTATAAAAGTCAGATGAGACCTACATCAGAAGGTGCCTGAAAGGTAGGTTTACAATACAGAAGAGGAAAGGGCCGTGTGCAAACATACTTTTTTGGAAGTATTGTGTCAATTTATGAGAGATGACAGGAGATTGATTTTTAAGAAGTAAATTTGAGTCGCAACTTAAATCTGAAACTTTTACTATCCAGTAACAGAGTGAGCCAGCATTTAACAAAGCAACAAAGCAGGGAGGATCTTCAAGTCTTTAGCTTTAGTTTAGGAGGGGGTTGTACAGTTCTTCTGTAAAGAGCCAGATAGTAAATATTTTAGGCTTTGCAGTACACCTGGTCTATGTAGTCACTGCTTCTGCTGCATGTGTATTAGTACACATGCCTTCAAATGCAGGAAATTTCAGATTATATCATTAGCATTTTGGTGGGGGCAAATAAAGGTAAAGGCAAAGTGCTTGGTTTAGAAACTTTAGAAGCTTCCTCAGGGTATTCCTTTGTACAACTTCTTAAATGGGGGTTGGAAACCATGTAAATAGACAGGCTGCTCTCTTCAAATTTCATATTTCCTTGGAAAAGCCATATGGAATAGTGTTTCAAATAATGGACTTTTTTTTTCTCTTGCCCATCAGAGTGTCCCACTGTAATATGCTGCATTACTTTCATAAGGGTCAGATCAGATGTAGGTTGTATTCTTGTTTTATTTTTGCTTGGAACAATTTTGGATAGTGGAATTCTGGCTTTCTGTGGTGTTTGTTTACTGGGGAAATTTGTTGTAATGTTTTAAAAGTATACATCGGTGTTTAACTCTCATACGTATCAGTAATGTATTTGGAAATAATGTGATTCACGTATTGTGACCCTTAGAATTCTAATCAGACTTATTTTAATATAATATGGAGAGTCATGGGTTGCAGACTGTAATATCATCAAGGGAAAATAAGATTTCTAATAATCCAATTGCATTTGTTAGCTGCTCAGTTTATTGGTGCAGAACAATGCACAGTACTGTAATAAGTGGCACTATTTGGTAAGGGGAAGAAGAAGCTAAAAGTAATGTTTGCTGTGACATATCAGAAGGTATTGTTTTTAAAGACCATGGCTACTTATCTATCTATATTATTCCATGTAATATTTCACTGGAAAGAAAGCTAATGTGGTATAATAAAGTTTAATATGTGATCTAAATGGAAATCACAGAAAATACACTAGGCATTTTGATCACAATGTTATAAAGTGCCTTACCCAAAATATGTAAGAATGCATTAAACTTTTGTCTTGTAAGCGGCCCCCAAAATTTCCAGAAACAAACGTGTAAATTGAAGAGTGGTCATTTTATTTTTCTGAAGACAACTTACGTAATTCTTAGAAATGTCCATTTGGCGATACTGAGAAAGCTTGCTTTTACCTCACACCGTTTCTCTTACGTGTGGAGCCTGTCAGCCAGGAAGAGGCAAGAGAGTAGACTGCAGTGCAGAAAGATAAGGCCCTTCCTGGGGTCTTAGGAATTGCAGTTGGGGACACAGACTCAGCTAGAAGCTGAGTCGTGCTCTGAAAGAGGTTGTAAAAGGATGCTGAGGGTACTCACAAGTTGTTTTGAAAGTTACCACTGGTCAGAGTGGTGGGCTTAGTGCATGAGTCCACAGTTTATTGGCTGTCATTGTTCCAGAGTTGCAGCGCTGGTGAAAATCGGCTGTTTTCCAGGATGCTGTGGTCATGGTGGTGTGACCCAGTGCAAATATTAAAGGAAGTTCCTGTTTTGCAGGTTTCAGATCATGCAGGTAGTTCTTAGATTGGCTTCCTGACTCCATTTCAAGGCTCCGAATCATTTTGTGTGTCACATTTCAGAAGCCTAATGATGAGAACTTGAAAGAGAAACAGGTGTCTTTTTCTTAATAAAGACCAAGGGAGATGAGTAAATATTTATTAAATCATAAATAGCCCTAAGATATTATACTAGACAGCACTACATGAGGGAAAAATGACAGATCGAGTATAGTGCTTGTTGTAAAATAGGTAAAAAAAAAAAAGGAAATAACAATACACATTAAATAATGTAATTTATAGCTGAAGGCACAAGAGAAGAAATGTCTTAGCAAAGGTAACTTATAATTAATAGCCAATTAAATTCCACAGATAATTTCCTATCATTTAATTCTTGTGGGTGGGCGGCTCAGATTTGCAGCTCCGGTTGTGAGGACCTCCCTGACTCTGCCCCACGTAGGGTATGAGATGGTAAGGTTACTATTTTCCCACTTACGGAGTTACTTAAAATCGCATAGAAGCAGAGAAGAAAATGGTGTTTAGCAGTGCTTGGGGGAAGGAGGAAATCAGGACTTGTTCAGTAGAAACTAACTTTTAGTTAAACCAGATGAATATGCTCTAGAAATGTGCCGTATAGCACGGTGCCTATAGTTAACAATACCGTTCTGTTTCCTCAAAATTTTTAAGAGCGTTGATCTCATGTTATTTTTACCACAAAAACCTCCTAACAAAAACAACAAAAAGCAAAAGGGCCTTTAGAAATGTTTGGAAGTAATGGATGTGTTTATCTTGATTGTGGTGATGGCTTCGTGGCCGGGTGCCTATGTGAAGTTGTATCAAGTTGTACACGTTGGGTCATGTTTCGCACATCAACAGAATAGAGATTCGTATTTGCCATAGGCTGCGAGGAGGGGAGGAGCCTGAAGCAATTGCTAATGGGCACAGGGTTTCTTTTGGCATAATGGTCTAAAATTGATTGGTGATGGTGTCCAACTCTGTAAATGTACTAATGACCATTGAATTGTGCACTCGAATGAATTTTATGGGATGTAAGTTGTTCTTTTTTTTTATTTTTTATTTATTTATTTTTTAAAATTTTTATTGCATTTTAGGTTTTGGGGTACATGTGCAGAACATGCAAGATAGTTGCATAGGTACACACGTGGCAGTGTGTTTTGCTGCCTTCTGCCCCCTCACCCGTATTTGGCATTTCTCCCCATGCCATCCCTCCCCCACTCCCCCCCCGTCCCTCCCCTATTTCCCCCAATAGATCTCAGTGTGTGGTGCTCCCTTCCCTGTGTAAGTTGTTCTTAAATAAATAGACTTCTGTGTATTCTGTGTGGCTGAGTGAAGCTTCTGTTCTGTCATGATCGATGACAACCAGCCAAAGACTGGTTTCGGTCATTTAGAGTTTTCTTGTTATTGCCTTGATATCTAGGAATTGTAGGGGAAATCAGCTGTCTGAGCCTGTTCGGTGGTAGCAGGAACTGATTTCGCTCTGGAAGATCATCCCCTTGCTTGGTCTTGGTCCATGTGGTTTGGGTAGCACAGGACCACCTCCGACTTCTGGCCTGGTTGAATCGGAGGCCTCCCTGGGTACTTCCTAACTGTGTCAGGAAAAGGTGTCCTCCCTCTGCTGAGGTTGCTGAACTGGTAACCTGTGGAGCTTGAAGTTGTCCTTAACATTTCTCCCCTTGTTGGGAAAGCCCCCTTGAAAGTCTAAGGAGTACAGAGAAGAGAGGAGTGACAAGCTCTCTCCATGGCATGTGGAGCCCCTTGATCCACCACTCCTGGGCTTACTAAATACAGAAGTCATACAGTATTTCTTAAACAATCTGGTCTCCAGGAAGAGGGTTTCCATCACTGGCAACTTCCCCATTTTAGAGCTCTTTCTTTAAACATTTAAGGTAGAAGTTAATCTGAGTTTTTATTTGATGCTTTTTAGGAAATAGTAATGATCTTTTTTTAAAATGTATTTTAGGTTCTGGGGTACACGTGCAGATTATGCAGGATTGTTGCAGAGGTATATAAATAGCAAGGTGGTTTGCTGCCTTCAGCCCCATCACCTGTATCTGGTATTTCACCTCACCCTCCCCACCCACCACTAAATGCTAGATCTCAAGTCTGAGTTCAATCTGAAACTTTAGTTAACATGTCTAATACATTCAGCTTTTTAAAAGTTTATATATGGAGTTATGGTGAATTTATCTCATACTTTCTATGCAGAAACGGGAATTCTGTGATATAAATCATTCTATTGTAAAGACATGCACTTGTATGTTAAGTGCTGCGCTATTCACATTAGCAGTCTTGCAATACCACATAGTTATTAATTACAATGCCACACATTATAATTCAACACAAACTGTTCTACGGGTGGGTTAAAAACAAATGTAAGCCTAGGAAAATTTTAAAGCATTTATTTGAGCATTCAGTGACTCATGAATTGCGGCAGCATCAATCTGCAAGCAGCTCTGTTGGGAGGGGTAAAAGGGGCAAGTTTTATACAGTATTCCCTTTATTCATAAGGAATAAAATCCAGGAAACCCAATGGATGTCTGAAAGCAAGGACAGTGGCCTCATATGTATATACAGCATGTTTTTTAATGCACATATACCTACAGCAAAGTTTAGATTAGTCACAGTAAGAGATTGATAACTACAGTGGAACAATTATAAGCCTATGCTGTAAAACCAGTTTTGTAAATATGGTCTCGGAAAATATTAATATTTTCAGACCACAGGTCACTGCAGGTAACAAACCGCAAAAGGCAAAACTGTGGAGAAGAGGGAACTACTGTGGAGGTTGCAGACGCAAGGCAAAGAGGACGAGGTCGCTGGGTCAGAGCAGGAAGTCCTGGTTAGAGGTTAGCTGATTTCCGACCAGTACAATTTCCACTTTCCATTTGCTGTTGACATGGGGCTTTGTTTTGTTCACACGGGAATTTAAAGCACCAGAGCCATGCTGGTCTAATGGCTACGCAGTTAAGATTTTTTAA
>CM052667.1:2551285-2600898 GCA_028533165.1 Leontopithecus rosalia | reverse complement strand
AAAACAAAAACAAAAACAAAAAACGGATCTAGTGAAATTTTGCTTGAAAGAGACAATATTTTAGAAAATGTTTTAATGTCAAACACGAGTCGGGTATCTTAACAATATGTATCAGCAATTGAACATTTTCTTTAGTAATACAAAGGAAAACAGAATGACTTTGTCCTTTGAAAATCGAATATAGGTTTGATGACAAAATGTTTGTACCATTGATTTATCTTTGGACTTTCTCAACATGAATAAAAATTCTGACCTCAGAAATGTAAGTCAGCCATCCAGGCAGGTAGTAAGATGGAGCGGCAAGCCATCCCGGTAACGGGAGAAGGACAGAGGACTTCAGGGTCAGGCATTTGATTTATCTCTCAGTGTTTATCTGGCTCCAGTTTATAGTGAGCAGAGCAGGTGGGTAAAAGAGGAAACAGGGTGAAGGAAAGGATGGAAGTAGCAGTGCTTGCCAGGTGGTTGACCACACCCCCCGAAGTGCTTATGAACCCATTTTGGTTTTAGAAATTTTCTTCAAGCATGGATGCTCACATGTGAGTGTCTCTGAAACGGACGGAAGGATTGTGTGGCAGAGCGGTTCTAGATCCCTGCTGTAACAAGGTCCCTTCGGAGAGCTCCTTGGCACTGGAGCAGCTTTCTGTTTGTCTTCTAGTGGGAGGGAGAACTTCTAGGGAGAGACACGTACAAGCACTGAGTCCTTTTGTGATGGAGGTGGGAACAAAACGTGTTCTAAGGGGTTCTTACCTATTCAGATCGTGAACTACAAATTAGCTGAGAATGAACCAAGTAGATTAAGGATACACAATTATAACCTTGACGTGATCCCCAGAATGCAACTAGTAGGTGTTCCTGTATTTAGGCACGGCTATGTTCGCTGGATCCAAACAGACAACGCCTAATACGTTATTTCATCGTTTGCCAGGTAAAGTTAGTGAAACTGTAGTGACCTTCAAATAACAGAAAAAGTTAATTTTTCTTAGATTTGTTGCTTATTTACCTGACAAGAGTAAAATAACTTTCTACATATTATACACATAAAATCTTTCAGCTCCTACAATCAGATTAACGTATTCATCACGCTAGTTACCCTGTTTTGTGATAAGAACTGAAGCTCTCACCATGTGTCATCACATTTAAAGTATACATTAGTAATCAGTCACCATGCTATATATTAGGCCTCCAGAACATATTAGCCATTTTTTATATTGGTCAAATTTTTAATTTTTTTTTAACTTAAGTTCAGGGGCACAAGTGCAGGTTGTTGCATAAGCTTGTGTCATGGGGGTTTGTTGTACAGATTATTTCGTCACCCAGGTATTAAGCTCAGTACCCATTAGTTATTTTTCCCTGCTATTCTCCCTTCTCCCACCCTCCACCCGCTGAAAAGCCCCAGTGTGGATTGCTCCCCTCTGTTCTCATCATTGAGCTCCCACTGAGAAGTGAGAACATGCAGTATTGGGCTTTCTTTTCCTGTATCGGTTTGCCGAGAATAATGGCCCCCAGCTCCATCCATGTCCCTGCAAAGGACTTGATCTTGTTTTTTATGGCTGCGTGATATCCCGTAGTGTATACGTACCACGTTTTCTTTATCCAGCTCATCCAGAAATACCACTGGACCTGGCAATCCCATTACTGCGTATATACCCAAAGTAATATGAATCATTGTGTGATAAAGACACGTGCTCATGTATGTTCATCACAGCACCATTTGCAATAGCCTTGTCTTATAACTGCAAGCTTGTGCTTTTTGACCAATATCTGCCTCCCTGACCTTCTATGCTATTTCTAGGAGTTCAGCTTTTTAAGATTTCACATATAAGTGAAATCATGCAATATTTGTCTTTCTGTTTGGCTTATGTCGCTTTGCATAATGTTCTTCAGGTTCTTCCATGTTACAAATGAAAATTGTTCCCTTTTTAAAAGTTGAGTAATCGATGTATATATAGAATATGCATATTCTATTGTGTGTGTATACATAGACTTACATATGGAAGATGTGAAAACAACGTAAGGATCAATGAATGCATGGATAAGTTCTGTAAACCCACCTCAATTTATGTGCCGTGGGGTTTGTTGTACAGATAAATTGTGTATACACACACCAGTTTGTCCACGCATTAATAAACAGTCCAAGATAAGGACTGTTTCCATATCTTGGTGTTGGAAATAAAACTGCAATGAAGGTGAATTATCTTTGAGTAATTTTTATTTAGTAATTTTCTTTCTTTCTTTCTTTTCATTTTTTGAGACAGAGTCTCACTCTGTCACCAGATGCCAGGCTGGAGTGCAGTGATGCAAACTTGGCTCACTGCAACCTCCACCTCCCAGGTTCAAGCAATTCTCCTGCCTCAGCCTCCCGAGTAGCCGGGACTACAGGTGTGCACCACCATGCCCAGCTAACTTTTTTTTGTATTTTTAGTAGAGATGGGTTTCACCATGTTGACCAGGTTGGTCTTGATCTCTTGACCTTGTGATCTGCCTGCCTTGGCCTCTCAAAGTGCTGGTATATGAATTTTATTTCTTTTGTGTGTCCTATGTGATACATTTCAGTCAAAAATGAATCTGATGCATATATGATGATGGTCCCATAAAATCATACCATATGTTTATGGTGACTTTTCTATGTTTAAATGTGTTTAGATACACAAATGCTTACCACTGTGTTGCAGTTGCTTATGGTATTGTTTACAGTAACATGCTGTTGGGGTCTGCAGCCTAGGTGTGTAGTAGCCTATACAATCTAAGTTTGTATAAGTATACTCTTTGATATTCACGTGACAAAATTGTCTGAGGAAGCATATCTTAGAATGTGTTTCTATTGCTAAGTGATACATGTGATTATATACCAAGAAGGGGGATTGCTGGATCATATGGTGGTTTGATTCTAATTTTTGAAGTAATCTTCATGCTGTTTTCCCTAACGACAGAACCAGTCTACATCTCTACCAACAATGTGTAAGGGTTTCCTTTTCTTCACATCCATAATACTTATCTTTTGACTTTGGTAATAGCCATCCTAACATGTGAGGTGTTACCTTGTTGTGGTTTTTATCTACATCTCCTGATGGTTAGTAATGTTGAGCAACTTTTCATTTACCTCTTGGTCATTTATTTGTGTTGGTACTACCCAAAGCAATCTACATATTCAGTGCAATCCCTGTCAAAATTCCAATGGAATTTTTCAGAAATAGAAAAAACAATTCTAAAATTCATATGGAACTATAAAAGACCTAGAATAGCTAATGCGATCTTGAGCAACAATAAAGCTGTAGGCGTCACACTTCCTGATTTCAGATTATATTACAAAACTGTAGTAATCAAAACAATAGGGTACCAGAATAAAAAGACACATAGACCAATGGAATGGAATAGAGATCCCAGAAATAAACTCATGCATATATTATCATCTAATCTCTGACAGAGCCACCAAGAATATATGATGGGGAAAAAACAGTCTCTTTAATCAAAGGTCTTGGGAGAACTGGATATCCACATGCCAAAAAAAAATTGGATTTCACTATAAATAAAAATAAACTAACAGTGGATTAAAGACTTAAAGAAAAACCTGAAACCATAAAACTTAGAAGAAGGCATAGGGGAAAAGCTCTATGAAATTGAGGCAAAAAAGAGTGGGACTAAATGCAACTAAAATATTGCTGCATAGCAAAGGAAGTAACAATATGAGAAAGCAACTTCTAGATTAGAAGAAAATATTTGCAAACTGTATAGCCAATAAGTGGTTAATATCCAAAATATACAAGGAACTTGTGCAACTCAATAGCAAAATAATCAATTTAAAAAATGGACGAAGAATAGATTTTTATCCCCAAGAAAATATTTCTTCCTCTTGATGGGCATCTATTTTCAGAAGAAGGCAATTTTTTTTTTGAGATGGAGTTTCGCTCTTGTTACCCAGGCTGGAGTGCAATGGCGTGATCTCGGTTCACCGCAACCTCCGCCTCCTGGGTTCAGGCAATTCTCCTGCCTCAGCCTCCCGAGTAGCTGGGATTACAGGCATGTGCCACCGTGTCCAGCTAATTTTTTGTATTTTTAGTAGAGATGGGGTTTTACCATGTTGACCAGGATGGTCTCGATCTTTCGACCTTGTGATTCACCTGCCTCGGCCTCCGAAAGTGCTGGGATTACAGGCTTGAGCCACCATGCCCGGCCAGAAGACAATTTTTAAAGGAATAGTATAAAAAATAAATTTACGTTTGAAAATGACTTAGAAATCTACAGGAGCTACAGCTCCCTGGATACAAACATTTATTTGTATACCTTACATGTTACATGCCAGGCTATATCATATTGGAAATAGTCTTATGAAGTTGTGTCTGTGACAGCTTATAATAGAGGAAACAATCCATTGCATGACATACAAATCATGTGGAGACAAACAATGCAGGAATTTTTCTTGATTTCAATAGCTCAGGACCTGCTGTGAATTCCTAAAGGCAAAGTATCTTCACTGACTCACTCTCATAGGCATAGCAGGGTTTAGTTCTCTGCCATTTGGAGCCTAAGCAATGGTAGTTACCTAGTCAAACTGCAAAGCTAAAATCTCTGCTAATTGGCAACACTAATTATCGTTAGCTGGGAATGCAGTGTTCGATATTTACTCGGTGTGCTACAATTAATGTGATATTGCCAATTTGTTTGATGTCTGTCTTGTTTATGATGAAACATTTAATATTTGGAAAGTGAAATACATACCCGATGCATAAGAATTTTAAGTGACTTGGCTCTAGTGGATCGCTCCATAATGAGCGTACTTATCTGTACATCCCGTGTAATGTCTAAGTACAGCTATTGGTGTACTGGCATTCATCTTCAAAATCGGATTTCTGGACCATTTTAGTCCATGTTAAATGCTGAGTCATTTCTGCCTCCTCCCTGATTGTGGAGGAACTCAGTAGGGTGGCCGAATGACCTGTTTTCTAATGGAGACGGCTGCATCTGCACTGCAGGAAAACATTTTTAGTGTTGCATTTATGCAAGTCGCCATGAGGCGGTATGTGTCCTTAACAGGAAACATTTCCAGATGTGTTTATGCAAATTCAAACACTGCAAGCATGTCCTGCACTGGGACCCACATACTGATTTCAGGCTTGAGTGGTAACAAAGGATATTTGGAAGGAAGGGGTATGGGACTGAGCATCTCGGAGGAGTGTCTTGAAACAAGCCGATTTCAGTAGTTTCTCAAGGAGTCCCTTTCTAAAAAGACATGACAAGCCTTTTCTCTGTTTCAAGCAGCAGTAAATAAGCCTGTAATTGCTGTGAAGTTTTCCTAGAACTTGTACATATTTTTACTCAGAGAGTAAGCACTGTGTGCATGCGTGCGTTGGCATGTGCACGTCAGCTGGGGAGACTCATTTTTTAAAATACTTTCTGTGTTAATACAACCTGAGAATTTTGAGGTGCTGGGTCTTAGGTGTTAGAGATATGTTCGAAGGCGCATCAAGTACTTCGGGGAAATTTGCTTCTGATAAACCTTAAAAACTCAGGGAATTGTGGTGTCTGCCTGACATATGAAATCGTGAGGGTCTTTTGGGAGCTCTTACTTACTGCTCACAAATTCTGCTGAGTTCCAGAGCTGGGATTTAGACTGAGTCATCTCTTCTGACCTCTAAATTTGTCTGAACTTCTAGTTCTATATTGCTTTTACAGTATGGACGCATGGGTAGTAGATTAAAAAATTTTAGGGTTGAAAAGAAAAGAACTGGGGATGTAAAAATGATAGGTTTGAGAATTTTAGGGTAGGATAGAGCAGCTTTGGGGAAGGCAAGGCCTTGAAATCAGACATGGCATGGAAGAAACGGGGCTCCATAGGGAGATCAGAAGCAGTTGGGTGGAGTCTAGGTGATGGGTTCGAGTCCAGTTTTAGTCGTAGTTGGGGTAGGAAGAGCTGTCATAGCAAGAAGGGGGCCCAAGAACAGGCCGCAGGTGGAGATTCAGGCAGGCCTTTGGCACCACAGAGGCTGGCTGTGGCCCAGAAGTTGAGGACTGTGGTTCAGAGCTCCAAAACTGGGCTGCAATTGTTGGGGAAAATAGGTGTGAGTGCTCATTTTGCCCATCTGCTGTCTAGGCTGGGACATGCCTCGGCCGGAACTGTCTGTTCAGTATGAGATGATTCTTCTACATTCACAGCCCTCATCAAATCTCCCCTCCTGTCTCTCAAGGATATCTTAGGCAAGTTCGTTTCCCCGGTTTTTAGTTAATAAAGTCCTAGTCCTGCCTATTCAGAACTTGGGCTTTTTCGTTAGTAGAGGGTAGTGTTTAAGATCATGGACTCCTAAGCCAGAGCTAGAATCTTCCAACTGTGGGAGCTTGGGTAAGGGACCTAAACTCTGTCCTCAGTTTCTTATTATATAAAGATGGCAGTATCTACCTCTTGAAGTTTTTGTGGGGAAGAAGTTAGTCAATAATCATAAAGCACTCAGAGCAGGGCCTGGCCTGTCAGTGTTATGTGTGTGTGTGTGTGACAGATATTACTGTCTGCTTTGGGCAGACCCTGCTGTCCTCGTTGACTGGAGGACCTAGGCCATGTGGGCTGTTGGGTCATTTCTCTTCCAACTTCAGCATGTAGGAATTGCATGCCTGGTTAGGAACATATTTCGCTCCCTTCTAATTTGTTTGTGTATACAATGTCCTTGGAGGGGGTAAATTGGGAGGCAGAGACCATCTTGTGTAACTGCTCCCTGGGTAACGTGGTGTCCATCGAGAGTCTTTGTGTGGCTGGCACCCAACTGTGGGTCACATGTATGAGTCACTTTAGTTCATAGGAAGGGTCCCGTAGGCTTCCCCACTGGATTACTTCTTTGACATGACAGACTTATTCTGTCCTCCCAGCTTCAACCCCCAAAGACCCTGCAACCTCCTGCTACTGATGGCCAGTGGACATCCCCCTCAAGCATCTTCCCTGCCTCATTGCCAGCAAATAAAAGCTTTCAAGTGTTGGAAAACCTTCAGAAAATCTCTCAACAGAAGTCCAAAATTTCAGTTTTTAAATATCAAGTCCACCTGGATAGGAAACATTCAGACCCACTCCTCTGCAGTGCCACTCTGTCATGGCGAAGAGACTGGCCTGGGGCCATCTTTAAAGGAATGTTGTCCAAGAGAAGGGGCGAATGGTAGGGCAAAGTGACGTCATAAACACCTGGCCAAAGGGGCATTACTTACATGAATGGAAAATTGGGTGGGGGAATCCTAGTGATGACAGTCTCCAAAGAACTCACATTGTGCACATAGTGCACCATCAGAACACGTCAGCTTTGAATACCGTTTAAGTCCAGAGAGAGCTGTAGCGGTCTCTGTCCTCTAGTAACTGAAAGAGCTGCTAAAACTGGTAATTTCTGGAGTGATGGAATGATCGGAGCATCTTTTGTTTTAATATTTGGTCTTAGTCCATGGTTCCTGACAGAAGAGCTGCTGAGAACTTTGGAATCCTCAGAATAATGTGTGTCCTCTTGTGAGCTAGTGAATGACTGGTGGCCGGGGTCCCGAGAGTGTCAGGATGCAGCTTTTTGTCACAGATCAAGGCATGATTAGGGTGTTGGAATTTTATTTATTTATTTATTTATTTTGAGACGGAGTTTCACTCTTGTTACCCAGGCTGGAGTGCAGTGGCACGATCTCGGCTCACCGCAACCTCTGCCTCCTGCGTTCAGGCAATTCTCCTGCCTCAGCCTCCCGAGTAGCTGGGATTACATGGGTTGGAACTTTAACCACTCCTCATCCTCTTGAACCTTTATATAAGCCCTGAGTGAAGGCATTTGGAGACCTTCCAGGTTGGTAAACATATCCACCTGCCTTGAGGCTGGTGTCCCCAAAACTCCATGGGGATAGAAGCCTCTGCATTTGGGACCCTTCCTCACTTTGTTTCTTACCTGGTTTTTCAGTTGGACCCTTTGTAATGTTTTTAGAGTAAGCCATTCATTAGTTATAAGGAAAATGTTCCCTGGAGTTTTGTGGCCTATTATAGCAAATTATGAAACTTGATAGGGGAGTTGTGGAAAAGCCTGATTTGTAGCCATTCAGACGAAAGTGTGAGTAAGCTGGGACCCACTGCTTGTGACTGGCATTTGGAGTGGGGAGATGGTCTTGGAGGACTGAACTCTTACTGTTGGACACCCAGTTGGTGTCTGCAGAGAACTGGAGAATTGCTCAATGAGGAACAGGGTTCTCCTGTATCTCTGTTCCTTTCCCTTCATCTCCAACTCCAGTGCTCACCCCAGAGGGCTCAGAAACCAGGGATGGTTCTCAAGTGCAAAGGAGAAGCCCAGGCCTTGGAAATAGAGACACAACTTGCTGATCCCTTTGCCATTGTTGGTCTCTGGCTCAAAGCAGACATTAAGAAGGTGGAAGAAGCTTACCTTTAAATTAAGTTTACAATTTTAACTGTTACATGAGACTACAAAATGTCAATGCTGTAGTGAGACTGTCCTTGAGACTAGGTGTAACTTTGTTACTCAGTAGTAACCAGAAATAGGTTTAGGTTTTACCGGAGATTTTGTTCAGCATCATGAAGGGAGTGGCATGGTGGGTTTTCAGGAGGTGGTTGTGGGAAAGGGTACAGCAGCTATAGCATTGCACTCTTCTGTGTCCCATTAATTCATGATCATGGTGACATGCCCCTAATTTTAAGAATGATTTAGGTCTTATTTATATTTTTATTGTTATTGCTAATACTTGTAATGAGTCTTGTGTTTCATTCTGCATATGGCTAGCCAGGTGTCTCAGCATCATCTATTGAATAGGGAGTCCTTTTCCTATTGCTTATTTTTGTTGAATTTGTCAAAGATAAGATGGCTGGAGATGTCCAGCTTTATTTCTGGGTTCTTGATTCTGTTCCATTGGTTTCTATGTCTGTTTTTGAACAGTGCCATGCTGTTTTGGTTACTGTAGTTGTATAGTATAGTTTGAGGCTGGGTTATATGATGCCACTGGCTTTGTTCTTTTTGATATTGATAGTTTGATAGGAATAGTGTTGAATCCATATATTGCTTTAGGCAATATGGCCATTTTAACAATATTGGTTCTTGGTTCAGGAATTTGAATTGTCCCATTGTTCTCTAAAGTGAAATATATCTGGAAAAGACTAAGGCCTTGTCTGATTTTTATTATCCTCATAGATAACTTGTTCATTTTTTTTTTCTGGCTTGTAAGCTCAAATGATTCTTCATTATTCATGAAGTACAGAACTTTTCTAGATTATTCCTGGCATTTATCATTCTGGTTTTCATTAAGGCATGATGTCCCTTTTCAGTTTTTTTCATTTCAGAATGTTTTTCTTAACTTATGTTTCTAAATAAGTGTCCTGCTCTGTTGCTTTACATTCCCCCTTTGGATAGCAAATTATGCATATGCATTTCCTCTGCAACTGTCATTTCATTTATAATTCTTTTAAAATGTTTATTTCATATTTACGACCTCATTTCTCTTTGCATTCCCTTCTGCATTTTCAGCTCTGTCCTCCATGTATAATCTTTATAATTTTGTGTGTACTTCTCTCACGGTTCCACTGCCGTCTGACCTTTCTTGCCATCCCCACCCACAAATGACCAAACGCTGCTGGTTGCATTTCATCTTAGCCTAATTTTTCCTCTAGTTCTACCTTGAGCTTTATTTTTAATCTCTGTATTGTGTTCTTGTTTTATAGAGACATTTTTTGTTTAGGTTTTAAATATTCATGGTAAAGTTTGACAATATTTATCTGCCTCAGGGCCAAAGGTTTCTGGTGAGGGTTATTTTTCTATTTGTTTTTCTTGTTTCTTTTTTCTTGCAGTACCTTTCAGCAAATCTTACTTTCCCTGTGTTGCTTTCCTTTTGATTACTCATCTTTGAAACAGATACATTTTTCCCATATTGACTGTTCCAGGATGATGAACTTGGGGAAAGGTCAAGACCACGTTCTAGAGTAGATGGAATTTTTATCATTCAGCATTTTTTTCTGTGTGAGTTTGTTTAAACTTTACTTTCCCCAAGACAAACAGGCAGTTGGTAAATTCTTTACTAGTATTCTTTTCATGATGGCAGCCACTACTTGAAAACTGGGAGCTTTATCACCTCTTCTCAGAGCTGTATCCAGTCCAGTGAAGCTTGTGGTGCTTACCTGTGTACCCTGCTCTTCCTTCGCGAAAAACAGACTTACATTTTGTACGTTAATATATATCCTTTCAGGTTCAAGTTGTGGATGCCTCTTAAACGTGAAAGGTTCAAGGAGGATGAAGATTTGCTGTCCACACTGAGCAATCTTCGTCTGATTTACAGAGCTCTGCCTCTGTTACCCATTTCTTACCTTCAGACATGTAGCTTCGTCTCTGCTGTTTTCATGTGTATTTGAGATTTGGGGTTTTATCTGTTCTCTAGTTTCAGTGAAAATCAAGTTTGCAATTTTGTTTCCTTTTCTCCTTCATTGAAGTGTTTCCCAACCCACAGTTCTCAGATGTGTGCACTGTAATTACTTGGAGTATTTATTAAAAATTCAGGTTCCCAAGTGTGATGGTTAATATTGACTGTCAACTTTATTGGATTGAAGGAGGCAAGATATTGTTCCTGGGTGTGTCTGTGAGGGTGTAGCCAAAGGAGGTTAACATTTGATTCCGTGAACTGGGAGACCCAGACTTGCCCTCAGCCTGGGTGGGCACCATCTAATGGCTGCCAGCGTCACTGGGATCGAGCAGGCAGAAGAACATGGAAGGACTGGACTCACTGAGGCTTCCAGCCTTCATCTTTCTCCTGTGCTGGACGCTTCCCGACCTCAAACATCAGACTCCAAGTTCTTCAAATATTGGACCATTGAGCTTGTACCCTGGTTTGCCAGGGGCCCTCAGGCCTTTGTCCACAGACCGAAGGCTGGACTGTCAGCTTCCCTACTTTTAAGGTTTTGGGACTTTGACCCACCACTGGCTTTCTTACTCCTCAACTTGCAAAGGGCCTATCGTGGGACTTTACCTTGTGGTTGTGGAGTCAACTCTCCTTAAACTCCCTCTGAAATATGCATATATCCTATTAGTTCTGTCCCTCTAAAGAAACCTAATACACCCAGATTCTTTCCACGGCTTCCTAATTCAGAGTCTCTAAGCTGGCTTTCAAGATGCAAAATTTTTAATAAGTACCCATTGTGATTTTCATATACATAGAAGTTGACAATCCCTATTTTAGTGAATAAGTTTAAAGAGGTAACTTTCTCCATCAAAAAGCTTACTACCTACTTCATAATGTGATTGATGTACCATTGTTTTTATATTGCTCTCTGCTGTACAGGACCGAGATGCTACATGTGATTATTTTCTTATTTATTTTCCATGTCTATAAAAATCCACAGAGGCCTCAGTTCACTTTGGGTGTATCAGTCCATATACCATGCAGAGTTTTAAATATTTCCCCATTGTCTAAAACTCAATTTTCCCATCTTCTTGATTTGTCTCAATCCCCAGTGCGTTATGCCAGATACAGCTGTGAGAGTTGCATAACATATCCAGGTCTCTCGAACACCCCTTGAAGAACTTGTAAGATTTACTTAGTATGTAGAGCAGGTCGTAATTCTCCCAAGCTAACCTCTTGTGGCCTGCTTACTGGAGCTGTGAAATGGAGACGCTTCATTGAGAGTGGAAAGGGAATTTGTAATTGTCTTTCATCTCCCCTGCCCACCATTCCAAATGTGACAGCAAGGACTGGGATTTCAAGAGTAAAGAAGGTGGCATTTTGTGTTTCCGATGCCTCGATTTTTGTCACACTCAAGCTTCCTGTGAGCTGATCCCTTTCATGCTGTTTAGAGGTTGACTTCAAAATGACAACTAATTAAAAGTAGAAAATTTAGTATCTTTTGAACATGAGTACTACCTTAGAGATGAGAGAGGTAGATGCCCTAGATTTAAAGTGATTTGCTTTTAACTCTTTGGCCAAATTGAGCATCATAGTGGGTTACTAGTAAATACAGCTCAGATATTTTTCTATAAAGATAGATTTTAATTTTCTCTCTGGATCTAACAAAGTGGTGTATCTCTGTCTCCAGGGTGTTTTTTCCCATGGACATTAATAGAATCTGAATATTAACAAGAAAACACTTCGGAGGTCTTTGGAAGGGTATGCATACGTTCGAATCTTAGTTAACAGAGCTCAGTGCCACCACGGCTGTAGCATATTGAAAAGCATTTAATTAAACATTTTTCTCCAAATAGTTTGGAGTTACGATTTTGACTCTCAGTGAGTACAGCCAACGTGCAGCAGGTTCTCTGACTTAGCCAAGGTGTTTGCCAGTGGGGAAGGACAGAAGGTAGGGTCAATGGCACAGATGAAGCAGTCTGCCCTATAGCAGCTTTTGAAGTGACATCTGTAGAAGGCAAACATTGCCGCCTATTGCCAGCAACTCTTGAGAACAGCAGTTCAACCTGAGTTACATATACTGTTTAGGTTAAATCACAATTTTATATAGAAACTTTTAGGGCAACCATGCCTTGGGCCAAGAAAAGCAATATATTGTGCAAAAGATGGTTCCTTTTGCTAATGCAGTGAGGGTTAGCATTCAAGGAATAGTTATGATTGAAATTGTTCTGTTATGTGCACAGATTGTAAAAGGTGGATGAGAGAAGGGTGTTAACATCCAGAATGCTAGCTATGTACCAGACATAAAATGAGGACCTTTTCATGTTTCATTGAATGACATCCGTACTTTCCCATGTCAAAGTAAACACCCGTTTGTTAGGATTCATATTTAAGCGACATCAAAACTGAGAAGAGTTGAGCTGCCAAGAATCATAGGTTGGAAGCGGCAGAGTCGGGGTTTGAATCCAGGCAGGACTGGCTAGAAAGACACCTCACGAATCCTTCACAGCCCTTTCGCCACTGTTCTGCTTCCTCTCAGGGATACTGGGGCCAAGTTTGAAAATGTATCAAAGTGCACTGAACTTTTTGCAGTGGTGTGCCTGGTGGTCATCTTTGTTTATTTCTTTGGCAAGAATCATAGTGTAATCTGCATAATCAGTATAGGTACTTTTGTAGGAATAAAGTTTGGCAGAATTCTTACCCTGAGTAGTGAAGATTCTGCTGTTTTATTCAGAAAGAATACAAGGGGAATGGTGTCCTTGAGCAGGTTACTTCGTAAACCTCAGTTTTCTCTCCTGTAGAATGGTAATGGTTATAGCAACCTTCATAATTGTGGAATGAATTAGAAATATGTAAAGGGTCTAGAGCAGTGTCTGACATACAGCAGCTTCTAAAATGGGAGCAGCTGTCACTAACATGCATGAGAATTGGTTGGACACTGTGCTATGTCTGTTGTAGACAGTGATCGCGCAGCTTCTAAGGCTTATTTACCTGTTTTTACACTGCAAGATAAATCAGATAATCATATCCATTGGGCATGGTAATGACAATTCAAGTGTTCTTTACTTACCTATATAGGGTAAGTCAGTAAACATTTAAAGGCAAAAATTGGCTGTGTATGTATTTTCTGCAAGATTTCAGATACTTTTATAATGGTGAATTCTGCCTAGTTTCATGAAGAGATTATTTTCACTTAAATGAATTTGGCTATTTCAAACATTTACAATGGAATACTCCTATAAAGAACAATAAATACCTACCAGATTGATCAGCTCAGCGGACATTATCAAGATTTTGCCACATTGGCCTTTTTATCCGCATTTTTGCAGTAAGTTAAGTCCTGGACATGTTTCTCCCGTGGCTTTCAAAATGCATCTAAAAGCAGTTTCCCACATGACATAGCACATCCAGTAAAACTGGCAGGAATTTTTTTGTTATCTAGTAATCAGTCCACTATCAAATTATTCTGGTTATCCCAAAGACTGGGAAAATACTGCCTTAACATAACGTATTAACACAAATCCCACAGGTTGCGTTTAGTTAAGTCCCTTAAGCATTTTTGTTTTTGAATCTAGAGCAGACTCTTTCCCCTAAGGCCCCTTCTTTTCATGCCGTTGACTTGTGCAGAAACTGGGTCACTTTCTGCAGAATGCGCCACATTCTGGAACTCTGTCTTTACTTCCTTGTGACATTTAACTTGTTTTCTCTATTTCTTTATTTCTTAGAAATGGAGGTTAGCTCTATACTAGAGGGTTGATTATATTTAGGTGCAACTTTTTTTTGGCCAAAGATATTCAATGATGATTCTAGGTGTTCCATAAAAAGGCCACAGAAGCTGGTTGTCCTAGTTTCCATGATGCTGAAATTGAGTAGTTCAAGGAGCTGACAGACTTCTGCTGATAGTCACCGGTGGATATGATTTCATTAGGGGTACAAAGTGGTGAATTTCCAATTCTGTTCCTTTTTTCAAAGCAAAGCTTCATTGAGGAGTAACTGACATACGATAAAGTGCACAAATTTAAACTGTGTACTTTGAAAAGTTGACATAGGTACACCTGTGCAGCTGCTGTCACACACAAGAAAATGAGCACATTCATCACCTTTAAAAATCTCCTCATGCCTCTCCACATCCTTCTCAGCCCTCCTTTCTGCCCCCATTCCCAGGAACCTGATCTGTCTTTGTCAGTTAATCTGTATATTTCTGATTTTTATCTACTGCTCATCTTGAGTGAAATAATCATGGTTGATAAAAATTTTAGGAAAATGAGGCTGGGCATAATAGCTCACACCTGTAATCCCAGCCCTTTGGGAGGTCGATGTGGGTGGATCAGTTGAGATCAGGAATTCAAGACCAGCCTGGCCAACATGGTGAAATCCTGTCTCGACTAAAAATACAAAAATTAGCCAAATTTGATGACATGCGCCTGTAATCCCAGGTACTTAGGAGGCTGAGGCAGGAGAGTCACTTGAACCCAGGAAGCAGAGGTTACTCTGAGCTCAGATTGTGTATATTTATATTTTCCAGCCTGGGCAACAGAGCGAGAATCTGTCTCAAACACACAACAACGAAAAATGGTTTGTCATTCAGCACATTCACTTTAGAAGTTAAAATCTTCTGCTTTGCTGCATGTGAATGGCATGTTAAGTTTTTTGTTACTGGGTAGTATGTGATTGCTACAGCAGACAGCAGGGGAGTGAAATGGCTCTAGAGCTTCCCAGCACTTCCTGGGCACTAGCTTTTCTCCATGATAGTTATTTGACTAATATTTTTTTCCCCTACAAATTTTTTGGATTTTCAGAATCCAAAAGGTAATATTAATAACTGGATTAATTATTTCCCTTTATTACCTTAACTACTCAGGCCTGGCTGCTTGTATTACCATAAAATATATAATTGCTGTCATCTACACAGTGTTTTTCCCCTTTATTGAAACTGAGTTATTTCTTCCTTCTAGTTCTCAGATTTTAATTAATCTTTACCTTATAAAGAGCCGAGTACAATGTGTTATCTTTCTTCATTTGCAAGGCATGTGAATTGTAAAGATACCTGCTTCAGTAGGACCAGTGACCTTCAGGCAGTTCACCTCAATTCTTAGCACAAGGAATACGTTATACTCAAATGTATGGCTCATACAGATTGTTGTGCTATCCTGGAAAGACAAAAACTTGATAAATGGTAAATGAAATGCTGCAACTATTGGAAAAGGTGGGCCAGGTGTGGTGGCTCACACCTGTAATCCCAGCACTTTGGAAGGCCAAGGCGAGTGGATCACTTGAGGTCAGGAGTTAGAGACCAGCCTTGCCAATGTGGTGAAGCCTCATCTATACTAAAAATACAAAAATGAGCCAGGCATGGTGGCACACACCTGTAATCCCAGCTACTTGGGAGGCTGAGGCAGAACAATCACTGGAACCTAGGAGGCAGAGGTTGTAGTGAGCTGAGATTGCACCACTGTGCTCCAGTCTGGTGACGAAGCAAAATTCCATCTGGGGAAAAAAATCTCATAGTTACGTAGGAAACAAGTGACTTCAAAATGGGTGTTACGTGAATGTGATGACAGATGACTTTTTAAAATTCCCCGAACTCCTCTTTTAAACTAAACAGACCAACAAGGATAATAAATGAAAAACTCACAGATATGGCAACATATTGATAAGGAATTCTTGCTAAACACCAGAATGTATGTGTGGCCAAATTACTAACAGCAGTGGAAACTGTACAAGATTAGCAGCTTTGTTGCAGTGAAGAACAAGAAATGAAAAGGCAAAAATGCCAAAAATATTACTCCTGTACCTTAACTGACTGCATAGTTACTCTCTAGCTCTTGGTAATGCTTTATTTTTGTCTATTTGTCTGATATTAATATCACTTACCAATTTCTTTCATTGAGTATCTCATATATTATCCACTTCTTCAGTTTCCACATTTCTGTGTCTGCATTTTACATGTGACTTATGGAAAGAGAAGCTGTCTGGAAGCAGGACAGATAGTGTTATACTAGTTAGGACCAGCGTAGTTCTATTAATTGGCAAATCCACTCTGATTGGTCAGTACCTGGACTATGCTAAATGTCAAATATTTGCAAAATCCCTAGCAGAATTTTATTTTTTTAATGCAATATAACAATCTTTGTCATTCAAGTAGAGAGCTAAGTTCATTTATATTTGTTGTGATTAATACTTTTCCCCCACCTTATTATGTGATTTACGTTTATCTCATTGTTTTATTTCTTTCCTTCCTTTCTTGCTTTATTTTTTACCTAACTGAGGCTTTCTCCTACTTTACCTCATATTTTTTTCTTCTCAGGAATTAGTTTTATGCCTATTTTAAAAAATGAGTTTAAAGATTATTTTAACACGTATATTTGACAAAATCTAAGTTAATGTGTTTACCCTGCTCAAATCAAGTGCTGAAGAAGGTTCTAATTCACTCATCTCCTTCCAACTTTATGTGATTTTCCCCAATATTTTAATTATATTCTGACTCCTTGACCTCCAGAATATGCATTATTATTATTTTACACAATTGATAATAGTTTAGGTTACTCACATATTTACCAGTTTCTTTGCTTATTATGACCCATTACATTTTAAATGTTACAACTGCATGCATTTTCCTTCCTCATGATGTAAATCCTTGGGAAGTTCTTTCAGTAAAAATGTGTTGATAATAAATTCTCAGTTTTTATATATGTGAAGATGTCTTCACTTTGGTCTCATTCTTGAAAATTTTATTCCTTACAGACTTCTAGGATAGTATTTATCTCTTAGACATAATTCTACCTTATGCTTTTAGTATAGCCATTGGTCTATTAACCATTACTTGGAAGATGATCTTTCCTATTTGATGGCTTTTAAGTTATTTTTCTGTGATCCTCTTCAGCTTTACTATGTGTACGTATAGGTTTCCTTTTAAGGTATCCTTTTGCCATTCTCAACGTGTGGATTTGTGTTTATCAAGACTCCTAGAAAATTCTAAGCCAACATCTTAAATATTTAGTTTTCCTTTCTATTCTCTCTGAAACACCAGTTAAATGAATTTTATAATTTATTCCTTTATTCTGTCTTTTAACCTGTTTTTAATTTTCTATATCTTGTCTTTGAGCTGTTTTTTGTGTAGTATTTTTGAATTTCTTTTCTAGTATATTTTTTATAAAATTGTACGTAATTTTTTATTTCATTGAGTTTTAAATTTTGTTTTTTGTTTCTGGAAGTTCTATTTGGCTATTTAAAAAAGAATTTTAAAAATTATCTTAAATCCAATTTAATTCTTTTGCTGAGATAATCTTTATGATTTCTCATTACTTTCTCAAAATTCCATTTTTTAGAAACATTGAGTATTTTATATTTTGGGGCCTTTGCTGATATCATTTTGCTGAATATTGTTTCTGCAGACTTTCATTTCTGATGCTTCATTTTCTTGATTAGTTTGTGGTTGTCTATGAGCTGATTATTTTTTCTTAGATGTTTTCTGGAGAAATGCTTTCAGGCACAGGGTGAGGTTCACTGCTCCAGAGAGGATGTACCTTTGCTACTACCAGTCAATTGTAGCTACTTACCCACCTGTGCCTATTTTAGTTCCAACTAAACGCTCAAATATTTTCGATTATACAATTAGAGTGAATTCAAACTGGAAAACATTGTAAAGACCAATAAATCTCAAGGGAGACTTATTTTCCCTTTATTCAGAGAAATAGCCAATTTCTGCTTTGATATTTTATGATCTAAGTAATTCCTATCTCTGTCCTGTCCCCTGCAAAATGTCCATTTCCTAATCCTTGGAACCTATTAATATTACTTTATATGGCAAAAGGGACTTTTCAGATGTGATTATGTCAAGGACCTTGAGATGGAGAGCTCATCCTGGGCCACATGGATGGGCCCCGTGTCATTGCAATGGACCTTATAAAAGGGATACAAGACGTTGGGGTGATGGGAGGATGGAGCTGCAAGCCGAGGAACAGAGTAGGTCTCTCGAGTTGAAAAAAAGCAACGTCTTAGACTGCTTGAGCTGTCTTCATCTATCAGAGGCTGGGTGGCTCAGACAAAGAAATTTATTTCTCACAGTTTTGGACGCCAGAAGTTCCAGATCAAGAGTCTTGTACAGTTTCAGGTGAGAACCTCATCATGGCTTGTAAGTGTCCACCTTCTTGGTGGACACTTCTTACCACAGGATCTTTTCCTTTCTCTTCCTCTTCTAAGGCCCTATCAGATAAAGGCCCCACCCTTGTAACCTCACTCAACCTTATCTCCTAAAGATAAATTTTCAAATACAGTCGACAGGATTTTTTTTTTATATGGGAGGAACAGTTCAATCCATAGCAAGCAAGGAAACAGATTCCTCCCTGAAGCTTCCAGGAGTGCAGCCTGCCAATACCTTGATTTTAGACTTCTGGCCTCCAGACTTGGAAGAGAAAAAATCTGTGTTGTGAAGTGACTTTCTGGTAATCTGTTACCGCAGCGATAGGAAGTTAATAGATTCCTTTTGATATTTTTTGGTGACCTTTCAATGTGAGATGAGTGACCTTTGGAATTCTGCCTTTTCTAGGAAAACATGATAATCTTCTATGAAACTACCCACTTTGGGTGGTTTGGATCTACCCTCGGGTGCTCTGTGCAGCTGCAGCGGGGAGTGAGCAGGTGCAGAGCTTCCCAGAGGCCTTTGCGGTGGAAAGTTGCTTTGGTGCCAGCACCCACCCCACCTCTCCGTCACGCTTTTTTTTTTTTTTTTTTTTTTTGGTGTCTGTAGACTTTCTTTCTGACAGCTCATCAGTGCTTTTTACAAATCATGTTTTCAATATTCAGCATTTTAGCTGTTTCAATCAGGTGGGGTTTTCAGAGTGTGAAGTCTGTCATAATGCGGGAAATCAAAGACTAGGGAGCCTCTCATAATTACTTTCCAAAAGTGTTCCACCCACTGCACAGCGGGGTACACAGATGTCATCAATTTCTATCTATCTTACTGGCCCTCTGAAGCCTGGAAGTTCCCTGAAGTTGGAATCTCTCAGTCAACTTCTTATAGAGAGTGAGAACTTAAATACTAATGACTTATATCATGGCTCCTTGGAGACTGTTTTTCTAAACAATTCATTATCTGCTATTCATAAAGCATTTCCTAGGAGGGAAGGATTTGGCTGCCAAGTTGCGCTTGAGGAAATAGCTATTGAAACTGACCCTGTTTATACTCTTGTGTCATAATTATCTGGTGGATAGTTTTTAAAGCTTTGGGTAGCTTTCTTTTCAATTTTCAAAATGCAAAGAAGTCTGAAATAACGACATGAGTTGCATCTACTATTACTGTGCCTCTCCTAGATTTTTCTTTTTTTTTTTCAGTATACAGGTTGTCAACTAATTTACAAAAAGCTTCTCTGTGTTTAACTCTGTCAAGAAAAATAACCCTGAAAATCATAGAGGGAAATGATGAGGATGGGGTGGGGATGAGGGGCAGCAACTCAATCAGATTGATGATAGTTTTTCTTATCCCACCTGAATCATCTCTGTGAACAAAGGGAGGTTGGTTTCTTTTTATATCCAGCATACCTTAGAGCCAAGCATGTTACTGCCAGAGCTACATTTCATGATTTTCTTTTTACCCGTAACAGTATGTGTTTTGTAATAGCTTTAGTAAGGAAGTCATTGTGGTTGAGTCACAGATAATGTTTTTTAAAAAGTCCATTTTCTATAAGGTTGTCAAGACAAGTCACTAAAATGCTTGAGATCTAGAGAATAAAACTATTAATAGTTCAGTGGAGTGCAGATGTTCCCATTTTAAATACAAGCGGCAACGCCCAAATGTTTGGTGTTATTAGATTGTAGCATTTAGCAATATAAATTGGAAACAATGTAAATGAATAGACTTTTCTGGGTGAATTGTGAGGACTGTCTATGGGAAATCAAGGTTATTAGAAGACGTGCTATAGTTAGAATGTATTTATGCCGGTGAAGTTGGGGTGACTCAGATGTGGAGTTACTTTGTTTTACCATAATCATTGGAAAAGTGACTACATTCTCAGTTTATTACACGTTAATGAAGCATTTTGAAAAGAATTGCTGCTGTATCAACTATGTACAGCTTTTTAAATAAAAAACTACGTAAGTATTGGCTTCCAATCTTGTTCTAAAGTGAATATAAGATTTATGTAAAATTTTTTATTTTTTAAGATACTACTTTGCAATTTAGTCTCACTGAAAGAGAATTTTTTTTTGTTTTTGCTGGAGAAAATTAGTTTCCTGAACTATTTATTATACCATATATTTTTCTATGAATTCCCCTTGCCCTTTATATGGTTTTTATTTCTCAACCAAAATAAGTGGCTCTGTTTTTAGTATTTTATAATGCTGAATACTTCAATACTCAGACATTTTACTCCCTGTTTGGAAAAACGTCTTGTTATGTTCGTTATGATGTGGGGTAATCAACACGGAAGGCAGTAGTCAAGAAGAGGTTTCCGATAATTTCAGTGTAATGTTTTCACTCATTTTTACATTATATCCTCAGTACAGTTTAAATGTTATTTATCCTTGAACTGTTTTGCAGGCTAAGTGCCGTCTTTGCCTGAAGCTGGTGTGGGCAGTTAAGATCTATGAGTTACAGTATAAATTATTCCTTCCAGTGTACATGACTACACACTTCTATGTGGTGAATTTCAGATAATGGTAGGAACCTTCTAAAGGTATTTCTGACTCCCGCTCTCATCTCAGTGATGAGTAGTTGTGTCACAATGAGAACACCGTCACCGAACTGTGCTCCTTCTCCCAGCCCGCTGGCTTACCCAGACCCTCTCCTTCAGTCAGGCATGTCCGATGGCCCCTGGCGTTAACCCCGCAGAGCAGTGAGCTGTGTATTAGCACATGCACTTCTGCTCTCATCCACTCTTTTACCTACCGAGGATCGTTTGGCTGTGCTAGGATGAAGTCTTGATTTCCAAAGACAAAAAGAAAAGGGCATACTCTTTATAAAGACCTACTACTTGCAAAGGAAGTATAATTATTCGAACATTGGGCTTTGCTTTCTCATCTGCAATAGGGAAAGTTAGAAGACAGTTAAAATCCATACGCTCGTGAAATGGAAGGCGTTTAACCCGATAATCTTATGCAGTGAGGCCATAATTCATTTATGAGGATAAAATAACATTTTTCGAACATGGAAAGATTCAACAAGTAACATGAATCCTACCTAAAGAAAATACTGAGGAATTTAATGTATTCAAATGAGAATTTTTTTTTTTATTTTGGTTAACCAATGAGAGCTTGTAACGTTGCTCAGGTTGGCCTTGAACTCATGGCCTCACCTCCTCAAGCGCCAGGACATCTGGCTGGAGTCACTGCAGCCCCCTCAAATGAGAACTAATTCAGATTTCAAGATAGGGGAAGTAAGGAAAAGGAAAGCATTGAGAGCAGTGACTCTTGTAAAATGCATTTGGTTAAATCTAAAATGGGCATTTGAAATGGAGACATTAGGTAAGATTCTTGACATGTCTGATTATGCTCAAGGGATATAAGCTATTATGCAAATACATTTCAATAATATTTATGTCTTTAGATCCAAGAGGTGGACAGCATGGGGGAAATAAACACATGAATCTTCTCAGTAAATCTTTCAAGCACATGCTCTAGGCTTTATTTTAGGCACCGACGTAGACAGCTTACCATTTTATGTGTCCGTTCTAGTAGAGAACTGTAGGGTCGTGGGGTGTGTCCCCTATCGCTGTGCTGAGGCGCTGGATCTGGGAAAGAGACAAGACACCAAAGAACAGAATAAGCAGCTGAGCTCGAGGGGCCAGTGCCACTTAGAAGCGGAGTCAGGCAGGCCCGTGCGTCCTCTGTATTGCTTAGGTACAGGTGGGGGACGAGGGTAGTGAGTGAGGTCATCATAAGCATAGCGATGGGGTCGAGACAATCACGTGAGCAGTAAGGGGTCCGCCCCGGTAGGTCACCGAGACACCGAGGTGTGCAGCAAGGAGGGTGCGGCGCGCAGCACCTCTCACCTGGGGCAGGCCTCTCCTAAGGATTTCTGTGGGAGGAGCAGCAAGAGAGCTGACAAGGGATGCAGCCACCGGGGCCTACAACCCCTGGGTTCGCAGGATTGCCAGCCTGAGGCCCGCTTAAGATAATACAACTCCCTTCCGGGCGGAGTGACTCTGGCTGCAAGCCTGCCCTACAGCAGGTGTCGTTCAGGTGCCTTTATGATGCTGAGCGCTGCTGCCTGGGCCGGCCTGCCAGGTAGCGCCTGCCCTTTCAGGCTGGGGCACCACCGCCTGGGCCGCTGATTCTTGTCCCGGTGTGGCTGTTTTCCCCTGGTTCATGCTTTGCTCTAGATACTCCTCTGACTACAAACTAAGATATGATTGTATAAAAGGATTATACATATAAGGAAATAAGCAGTTATTTATATAATTATATATATATATGGCAAACAATCACAAAGTCTGCAGATACTGGAATTTATCTGCACACAATATAAACAAAATGTTTACTCTGCTTAAAGAAACAAGGTGTATCTAAATTATGATCAAAATACTAAAAATGATCAATTGTGATAAAATAGCTGTATAGAATTTATATAGATTTTTTCAAAAAGCTATTTTTTCAAAATGGAAATTTCATCAGAGAGCTAAAGCGAAAGGGAGACTCATCCAAAAACAGATGTGAGACAAAGCGAACTGGCATGAGAGGAATAACGGATACACGTATTAGAACCATGGCTGAGAATTTTCTAGAATTGCTGAAATACTACATTAATCAGATTCGGAGAATGCAACATACTCAAAATCAATAAATCCATAAAACTAGATATTTGGTAGAAAAACTACAGAGCAGCAAAAGGGAAGCGATAAGGAATGATAGACTGGCTGGATCTAGTCAACAGCAGTACAAAGCAAAGCACAGTGCAAAATCTTCAGAAGGCTTAGAAAAACGAAATTATATACCCATTAAGTAAAACTGCTTTTCAAGAACAAGGGCAAAATAAATATTCTTCAGGCAACATTAAAAGTGTATACCAATTTTAGTGCATCTAAAACATGTACTTAAATAGTCCAGAAGCAAGCATTAGAAATGCCAAAAAAAAAAAAGCTAGGAAAGAAATCTGTAAACAAATGCTAATTATACAGACACTACATATAATGTCTAATTTGTGATTTTTAAAAATAAAAACTAAAAGATGGACAGAAGTAGCATATTGAGAAACAGGTAGTGTAGCATTAAGCACTTAAAGATTTTCATACGAGCTAGGAGAAGAGATAAATATGCGGGTTCTACGCTTTCAAACTACATGTGCTTATTGAATCATTTTAGGGTTTCTCTGATAGGATAGAAATGGAATTAAATAACTCATAGAAAAGGAAAACTAAGAAATTAAGGGAAAACTCTAAAGATCATGAGAAATAAATAAAAGCACCTGATAATGGTTTGGCTGTGTCCCTGCCCAAATCTCATTTGAATTCCCACGTGTTGTGGGAAGGACCTGGTAGGAGGTGATCAAATCATGGGGGCAGGTCTTGACTATGCTATTCTCATGATAGCGGATAAGTCTCATGAGATCTGACGGTTTAAAAAGGAGGAGTTTCCCGCACAGCTTCTTTCTGCCTGCTGCCATCCGTGTAAGACGTGACTTGTACCTCCTCACCTTCCCCCATGATTGTGAGGCCTCCCCAGGCACTTGGAACTGTAAATCCATTAAACCTCTTTATTATGTGAATTTCCCAGTCTTGGGTATGTCTTTATCAGCAGTGTGATAATGGACTAATACAGAAAATTGGTACCAGGTGTGGGATGTGACTGAAAAGATAGGCAAAAATGTGGAAGCAACTTTGGAACTGGGTAATAGGCAGAGGTTGGAACAGTTTGGAGGACTCAGAAGAAGACAGGAAAATGGGAAAGTTTGGAACTCCCTGGAGACTTGTTGAATGGCTTTGACCAAAATGCTGATATGATATGATATGGACAATGGGATCCAGCCTGAGGTGGTCTCAGACGGAGAAGAGGAACTTGGGAACTGGAGTAAAGGTGACTCTTGTTATGTTTTAGCAAAGAAACTGGCAGCATTTTGCCCTTGCCCTAGAGATTTGTGTAACTTTGAACTTGAGAGAGACGATTTAGGTGATCTGGCAGAAGAGACTTTCTAAGCAGCAAAGCATTCAGAGGTGACTTGCATGGTGGTAAAGGCATTCCGCTTTGAAATGGAAGCAGAGTTCGAAAGTTTGTAAAATGTGCAGCCTGACAATGTGATAGAAAATCTAATAATTGCACAGACTCAGGTGTCTTTTTATTAGCAATGTGAAAATGGACTAACACAGCAACATAGGAGAAGAAAATTAAAAGTAGTGTGTAAGATGTTAGAAGTGATTCCATGTATTAGTAATAACTGTAGACATAAATGTAGTAAGTGTCCATTTAAACATAAATGTAGTAAGTGTCCGTTCAAAAGAACTTTGATGTTTAATTACCAGACTATGTTAAAAACAATATTGCTCTTGACAAAAGACACAGTTAAAACATGAAGATACAGAAGGCTTTGAAATAGAGATGGAAAAAGAATGAAAAGAAAGATGGTGTAGCTATTCAAATAGCACAAAATGCATTCTGACAAAAATTATTAGAGATAGTATCATACTCCATATTGATGAAGAATTCAAATACCTAGGAAGATATAACAACATTTATTTATACACCTAATAGCTTCAAAAAATGGAAAGCAGACATTAACAGAGCACAAGGAAACTGATGACCTTCACCATCATAGTGGGGTCTCTGTTAAGCAGACAATATATCAGGATATAAAACATTTGAACAACACAATTAGCGGTATTGATCTAGTAGACATATATAGAACATTACATGAAACAATTGAATACATGCACTTCTGAAGCACACAGGAAACATTGCATAAATGGACCATTTAGGAGGATATTTGCCATCAATACATTTCAAATGATTGAGACTCTGTTCATACACTTTTACCACAATATAATTAGGTTAAAATGGCAAACGTAAAGATAACGAAAATCTCCAATGGCAGAAGGTGCTAATTATCCTCCAGTGTCCATCCTTTCTTTTAGAGCTAAAATTTGTGAAGGTTTGGCTAGGAACATGGTGCTTCTGCCTACCTTGTAACTGACTTCTGGAGATCACGTGTTGGCGTGGGAAGTGGTTGATGCAACTTCCTCGTGACATGTTTTGGAAAGGAAGTGGCTCTTAAGTCATATTTTCTCTTTGCTTTTACTCACAGACTGGGATGCAGGTAAAGTCTGGGTGAGGCAGCCTCTTACAAAAGAGGGTCTTACACCCTAGTGGTTGAGAGAGCAGAACAGTAAGATAGACCTGCTCATGGGGCAGAGCAGCCACTTAAACTGGGTCTGCCCCTAACCGAGTGAGAAGTAAACTTCATTGTTTTTTGAGCTGCTTTATTTTTAGTTATGTTACAGCACCATAGCTTGTTATAGCTAATTCAGACTCTCACATACATGGAAATTAAAAGACACACTTCTAAGTAATTAGGAATCAAAGAAGAAATCAAAGTGGAAACTAGACTCTACATAGAACTAAAGAGTAACACAAACGTATTTTTGCTTCCTTAATTGTGCATATATGTGTGTACGTATTTTGTGGCCTGCCATTAAGGCAGCACTTAGAAATTATGGTCTTAAGTGCTTGTTTAACAGGCAAGGGCAAGCTTGAATCTCATAAGCTAAGGATGCATTTGAAAAGTGAGAGAAGGGAATGAACACCAGGGAAGTAGAAGTAAGAACGTTGTGTAGGCAGACAAGAATCCGAAAAGGATGAATAAGCAAAAAGTTTCTTCAAACATTACTGAAAGCAACAAACCTCGGGCAAAACTGATGAAAAGCACATGGAAAAGACATTAGAAAAGGAAAAGGGACGTGGAAGTGATGTGGCAGAAATTCAAAGATGAGGTATTTTGAAAGATTGCATGTCAAAAATTTGAAAACTTAGGCAAAAGTGACTGAAATTGAGTTTAGTGTCCACAAAGAACAAAGGAGAAACTTAGGTTAAAAACCAGAAGAAACCGTCACGCTTTGCTTGGGAGCCGAAGGGCTGCACCCTGGGGCAGGGATCCCTTTCCCAGGGTCACGGAGGGGCACCAGCCCCGGCCTGTTGGAACAGGGCAGCACAGCAGGAGGTGAGCTGCTGGCGAGTGAGCATGACTGCCTGAGCTCTGCCTCCTGTGGGGTCAGCCATGGCACTGGATTCTCAGAGAAGTGCAAACTTGACTGCAAACTGCAGGTGCGAGGGGTCTAGGCTGTGCCTCCTGAGAATGTAGCTCTACCCCCGTCATTCGTGGAAAAATGATCTTCCACAAAACCAGTCCTTGGTGCCAAAAAGGTTGGGGAGCGCTGCCCCGGAACAAGGAGAAGCAGCAGAGATACAGCACCCTCCAAAGGCTGGGTCCTCCCACTGCAACCCCTTAGCATATGCACAATTTTGACGTATCCCGTGACTGGGGATGATCACGCTGATCACTTGGTTAAAGTGTTCTGCCTGCCAGGCTTCCCCACTGTGAAGCTATTCTTTTCCCTTGTGATATTAACGAATGTTTGGTGGGGAGAGGTACTTTGAAACCCCGTAAACGTTCCATTCTTCATCGAACTTTCAATTAGGTTATGTTAGTATACTCTCAGAGTTTACTATTTTATTAAGTGGGTTAATATATTACTATTACTTATTTCGATGTTAAGATTTTCCTGATTTAGTCCTCTGGGTCTGGGTGAAGGTGGGAATAGGCACACACAGGGCATAACTTTAAGAAGGCATTCATTCTCAGGATCATGCAAGTGAAGTGTTGTTATTCATATGATCCTGTGAATGAGTATCTCCTTACATTTTGCCTTCTGGGCATCTTTCTTCCCTGGTCCTGACCTTCCTGTGAAGTTAGCTTTCTGTGTCATTTTGGCATGTCCCCCTCAGTTCCCTCAGTTGTGTGAGCACAAGTTCTGGGTTTATCTCATGCTTACCTTGTCCTAACCTTAGAATCAATTGCTTGTGCAAGAGTCTTGGTTTCTGCTAAGGGGGAATGGAATTGAGAATTCAAAATCTAGGCACTTACTGTGCTCCTTGATTTGGGGGCATTGGTGATTGTGTTCACAGGCCCTGTCAGTGGGCAGAGAAAGGGAATATAGGGCTGGTCACCCTCCTGCTGTTATTGTGATACTGAGTTCTCATGAGATCTCAAGGTTTTGTAAGTCTCTCTTCTCCGTTTTGCTGGTGCTTCTCTCTCCTGCCACGTTGTGAAGAAGGATGTGTTTGCTTCCCCTTCTGCCATGATTGTAAGTTTGCTGAGGCCTCCCAGCCATGCAGAACTGTGAGTCAGTTAAACGTCTTTCCTTTGTAAATTACCCAGTATTGGCTGTGTCTTTATTAGCCATGTGAGAACAGACGAATACAGTGAAAAATCTAGAGTCTATTATCTTTAACATACTTATTATTTGACCAAACATCTGTCCGTATCCAGTCTCCCATTTCTGCCACCACGCCATCCTATACTGGCACGTACTCCACACTCTGCTTGGATGTGAGCGCCCTGTTCTGGGCTGCTCCTCACCCTACAGGAGCTCCTGTTCCTCATGACAGGCTTCCCCTGAACATGTGTGTTGTGCTGCTTGGTGTCAAAAGACAAAATTACAAGAGATGTAGTTTAAACACAGTAATTGCCTTTTATTTGCCATTCTAGAATTGGCAATGCCTCATTCCAGAAGATAGAATGAATGTTTGAGCTGACAAGGGGATTTCGGTGTTAAAGACAGAAAAGCGCTGAAGAAAGTAGAATCACAACAAAAAGTGGATTGGTCATTTCAAAGTTCCTTAGAGGGTCAAAGCGGAGGAGACTCTCTGACACTGACTCAGGTTGACTAGAACCTCCTGTGTTTCGGAAAACTGGCCCATTTCAAAGTTGAGTTTGATTATGTGCTTTTTTTTTTTTTAAGCACAAGTGACTACTTTCTGATTTGCTCTGGTCTGCTGGGCCCATTGTAGGCTGGTTGTCTAAAACAAGGGCCTCCCATACATGTGATTAACACTGGGCTCCTCATGTGATGCCAGGGCACCTTCTGTATGAGCACCCTCTTGTCTCTGCCCAGGCTCTGACTCCCTGCAGTTGGGTTCTCTGTGCATGTGACTCTGTTGGGCCACCCTGAGGCGTGGGCTCTCCCTCTCCCTCTCCTGTCCTCACACGCTGCATGGGTGTCCTCGGATTGGCTGGCTCTCATATTGGGATGCCTCTCCACAGGGGTAACTACCTAATCCCACTTGCTCTGGGATGCCCGTGCTGGGTGACCATCCTCAGATGGCTGCCTCTTTTTACTTAAGGTCTGACACCTTGTGCTCGGTGTCTCTATTCCGTGGACGACCCCTCAAGCTTCTAGGACTTTGATAGACTCCTTTCGACTACTATGGATGTTTTCCTTGTTCTGCCCCATTTAATGACTTGGCACTGATTTTTTTTTTTCAGAATTTTTTTTTTTTAGGAAGGTAGGGAAAAGACAAATGGGAAAGAAAGACAAGAAAACCCAACTGTTTCCCCCCAGGCCGGAATAGCTCTTAGCAGATCTGACCAATATATTAGAAACAAGAAAACTACAGACAAATCCATCATCAAAATAAATGCAAAAATTCTAAATGAAATATTAGAACTTGAAACAAAATGATATTTTAATAGAACATATAAATAGATCATGACAAAGTTGAATTTATTTCAGGAATTCAATGCTAGCTTGATATTACAAAAGAAATAATGCATTACATTCAAAGAAAAACAAAAATCATGTACCCTTAATAGGTACAGTAATTTCATTTGTCATTTCAATATTTATAGTACAAAATTTACCAAACAGAACAGAAGTGAACTTTCTTAATCTGATGAGAGTTCTGAAAAAAATCCTACATCAGGCTTGATATTTAAAGTACGATGTCGAACACTTTCCTTCTGAAATAAAGGATGAGACCAGAATACTTGCATTTCCATTTTTGAAAAAATTTTAATTTAAGTTGTGGGATACATGTACAGAACATGCAGGTTTGTTACGTAGGTTTGCATGTGCCATGGTGGTTTGCTGCACCTCTCACCCCAACACCTAGGTTTCACGCCTCACATGCATTAGGCGTTGGTCCTGATTCTCTCCCTCCCCTTGGTCCCCACTCCCTAACGGGTGCTGGTGTGTGATGTTCCCCTTCCTGTGCCCATGTATTCCCATTGTTCAACTCCACTTATGAGAGAGATTAGGTGGTGGCTAGTTTTCTGTTCCCGTGTTAGTTTGCTGAGGATGATGGCTTCCAGTTTCATCCCTGTCCCGCCAAATGACATGACCTTTTTTTTATATCTGCAACGATATTCCATGGTGTAGATGCGCCACATTTTCTTTATCCAGTCTACCATTGATGGACATTCCTGTTGGTTCCCAGTCTTTACTATTGTAAATAGTGCTGCAATAAATGTATGTGTGTATATATACCAAGTCATGGGATTGCTGGGGAAAATGGCATTTCTGGTTCTATACCCTTGAGGAATTGCCACACTGTCTTCCATGATGGTTGAACTAATTTACAGTCCCACCAACAGTGTAAAAGTGAATTTCTCCACAGCCTCTCCAGCATCTGTTGCTTCCTGACTTTTTAATGATGCTCATTCTAACTGGCACAATGGTATCTCACTGTGGTTTTGATTTGCATTTCTCTAATGAGCAGTGATGACGAGCTTCTTTTTTCGTGTTTGTTGGCTGCATAAATATCCTCTTTTGAGAGCTGGCTGTTTATATCCATTAAAAAGGGGTTTTTTTTTTCTTGTAAATAAGTTCCTTCCAGATTGTGGATATTAGGACTTTGTCAGATAGAGAGCTTGCAAAAATGTTCTCCTGTTCTGTAGGTTGCCCGTTCACTCTGACAATAGTTTCTTTTGCTGTGCCGAAGCTCTTTAGTTAGTTTAATTAGATACCATTTGTCAATTTTGGCTTTTGTTGCCATTTTGGCTTTTGGTGTTTTAATCATGAAGTCTTTGTCCATATCTATGTCCTGAATGGTATTGCCTAGGTTTTCTTCTAGGGTTTTTATGGCTTTGGGATTTACATTTAAGTTTTTAATATGTCTTGAGTTAACTTTTGTATAAAGTATAAGGTATAAGGAAGGGGTCCAGTTTCAGTTTTCTGCATATGGCTAGCCAGTTTTCTCAACACCATTTATTAAATAGGGAATTCTTTTCCCATTGCTTGTTTTTGTCAGGTTTGTTGAAGGTCAGGTGGTTGGAGATGTGTGGTGTTACTTCCGAGGTCTCTGTTCTTTTACAGTGGTATACATACCTGTTTTGGTTACTGTAGCCTTGTAGTATAGTTTGGAGTCAGGTAGCATGATGCCTCCAGATTAGTTCTTTAAGCTTAAGGTTGTCTTGGATACACAGGCTTTTTTTTTTTTTTTTTGGTTCCATACAAAATTTAAAGTAGTTTTTTTTTCTAATTCTGCAAAGAAAGTCACTGGTAGCTTGATAGGAATAGCATTGAATCTATAAATTACTTTGGGCAGTATGGTCATTTTCAATATGCTGATTCTTCCTATCCATGAGGATGGAATGATTTTCCATTTGTTTTTGACCTCTCTTATTTGAGCAGTGGTTTGTATTCTCCATGAAGAGGTCCTTCATGTCCCTTTAAGTTGTATTCTTAGGTATTTCGTTCTCTTTATAGCAATTGTAAATGGCAGTTCACTCATGATTTGACTCTCTGCTTCACTATTATTGCTGTATGGGAATGCTTGTGATTTTTGCATGTTGATTTTGTATCCTGAGACTTTGCTGAAGTTGCTTATCAGCTCTGAGTTTTGGGGCTGAGATGGTGGGGTTTCCTAAATACATAAGCAAGTCATCTGCAGACAGACAATTTGAATTCTTCTCTTCCTGTTTGAATACCCTTTATTTCTTTCTCTTATCTGATTACCCTGGCCAAAACTTCTGATATTATGTTGAATAGGAGTGGTTAGAGAGGGCATCCTTGTCTTGTGCCAGTTTTCAAAGGGAATGCTTCCAGGTTTTGCCCATTCAGTACGATATTGAGTTTGTCATAAATAGCCCATACTGTTTTGAGATATGTTCCATCAATACCTAGTTTATTGAGAGTTTTTTTTTTTTGAGACAGAGTTTCGCTCTTGTTACCCAGGCTGGAGTGCAATGGCGCGATCTCGGCTCACCGCAACCTCCACCTTCTGGGTTCAGGCAGTTCTCCTGCCTCAGCCTCCTGAGTAGCTGGGATTACAGGCACATGCCACCATACCAGGCTAATTTTTTGTATTTTTAGTAGAGTTGAGATTTCACCATGTTAGCCAGGATGGTCTCAATCTCCTGACCTCGTGATCTGCCCACCTCAGCCTCACAAAATGCTAGGGTTACAGGTGTGAGCCACCGTGCCTGGCTGAGAGTTTCTAGCATGATGGGATGTTGAATTTTATCCAAGTCCTTTTCTGCATCTATTGAGAAAATCATGTGTTTTTTGTCATTAGTTCTGTGTATGTGATTGATTACATTTAATTTTTGTATGTTGAACCAGCTTTGCATCCCAGGGAAAAAGCCAACTTAATCATTGTGGTTATGCTTTTTGATGTGCTGGTGGATTTAGTTTGCCAGTATTTCATTGAGGATTTTTACATTGATGTTCATCAGGGATATTAGGCTGAAATTTTCTTTTTTCATCGTGTCTCTATCTCTTTCAGTTCTGCTGTGATCTCAGTTATTTCTTATCTTCTTCTAGCTGTTGAATTTGTTTGCTCTTCCTTCTCTAGTTACTTTGTGATGTTAGAATATCAATTGTAGATCTTTCCAGCTTTCTGTTTTAAGCACTTAGTGCTATAAATTTTCCTTTTAACAGTGCTTTAGCTGTGTCCCAGAGATTCTGGTACATTGTCTCTTTGTTCTCGTTGGTTTCAAAGAACTTCTTGATGTCTGCCTTAATTTTGTTATTTACCCAGGAGTCATTCAGGAGCAGGCTGTTCATTTTCCATGTACTTGGGTGGTTTTGAGCAAGCTTTAAAATCCTGAGTTCTAATTTGATTGCACTGTGGTCTGAGAGATTGTTATGATTTCTGTTCTTTTGCATTTGCTGAGGAGTGTTTTACTGCCAACTATGTGGTTGATTATAGAATAAGTGCTATGTGGTGCTGAGAGGAATGTGTGTTCTGTTGATTTTGGTGGAGAGTTCTGTAGATGTCTATTAGGTCTGCTTGGTCCAGAACTGAGTTCAAGTCCTGAATATCCTTGTTAATTTTCTGTCTCGTTGATCTGCCTAATAATGACAGTGGGGTGTTAAAGTGTTCGACTATTATTGCGTGGGAGTCTCTCTTTGTAGGTCTCTAAGAACTTGTTTTGTGTATTTGGGTGCTCCTGCATTGGCTGCATATATATTTAGGAGAGTTAGCACTTCTTGTTGCATTGATCCCTTTACCATTATGTAATGCCCTTCTTTGTCTCCTTTGACCTATGTTGGTTTAAAGTCTGTTTTATCAGAGACTAGGATTGCAATCCCTGCTTTTTTTTTTTTTGCTTTCCACTTGGTTGGTAAGTAGTCCTCCATCCCTTTATTTTGAGCTTATGTGTGTCTTTGCACATGAGATTGGTCTTCTGAATACAGCATGCTGATGGATCTTGACTCTATCCAATTTGTCAGTGTCTTTTGATTGGGGAATGTAGCCCTTAAATACATTTAAGGTTAATACTGTTCTGTGTGAATTTCATTCTATCATCATGATGCTAGCTGGTTATTTTGCACATTAGTTGATGCAGTTTCTTCATTGTGTCATTGGTCTTTATATTTTGGTGTTTTTGCAGTGGCTGGCATTGGTTTTTCCTTTCCATATTTAGTGTTTCCTTTAGGAGCTCTTGTAAGGCAGGCCTCATGGTGACAAAATCCCTCAGCATCTGCTTGTCTGGAGAATTTCCATTTTTATTCATCATTGTATGGGAGGTCTTAAGTAATATAAGAAAAGTCTAAATTATAGGCAGGAATCAGAACATATTTCTAAGTTTGCAACTTATGAAAAATCTTTAAATATTTATCATATTAAAAAACTAAGCTACCATCAATTCTTAGAAAAAGTAAGCCAGGTGTGGGTAAAGATGGCTACACATTCTTTCTACTACTTCAGATCCTTTCTCCTTGACTCTAAGTTGGTCTTGAAGACTTGCTTGACTAGAATGTGACAGAAGGGATGGACTTCGACTGCTAATGCGGAGAAACTCATTCATTCCTGATCTCTTGGAACTCTGGCAGGGACCCCTGAGACACAGTTAGAAAGTTCAGTACTGGAGAGGATCACATGTAGATCTTGAAGCCAACAATCCAAACTGAGCCTTGTCTTCCAACTCTCCATGTTGATAGACCAGAAAGGTAGAGGAAGTCGTCTGAGGCCCTCCTGATCAGCCCATCAGCCAACTGAATCCTGCCAAGAAACCTGTCAGTTTCTCATGAACAGAGAATTGTTGATCTGAGCTCTGCCTGTACTCCTGACTCACAGAACAATAAGGTATAATTAAAACGTTGCTGTTTTAAACCACTAAGCTTTAAAGTTTGTTTTACAATAAAAGATAAATTGAACATATATATAACAAAAATTAAGTACAAAAATGATAGCTTCTAAATGAAGACATACATGGATATTTCCTTATTTAAATTTTACTGCCTTTTCTCTTAGCAGTTTTTGAATTCCTGTACGTATTTTTCAAAATCTGTTTACTCAGCCAAACCAATTTTTAAAAATCAGATTGGCAGATATAAAATAATTCTTCCAAAAAGACAATGTGTATTTCTATTAAAATATTTACCCTGAAAAGGTTTCAACCAAGAGATTCATAAGTGTTACTTGACAAAACTCAGTGTTTATTCCCTGACGTGCAATGTTGGACTGAACAGAACAAAGACATAAGACTGATTTTTTAAGTTAGAAATGATTGAAATTAGTTCATCTGTAGGATTCACTAAGGCCAGGCTTGTGGAGGCAAATGTATTTCTAATGATGTGTTTAGAATCCTCGGCAGAATGTGTTGACCTCTCTGTCAGATGATTTAGCTGAGCACATTATTCAAACATTTCTGTTAATATGAAGTCCGAGTCAAGAAGTAATGCATGATAGGTTTTGGAGCTTGGAAAAATAACAATGTTTATTTTATTTATTAAAATTTTGAGAATAGAATTGCTGAAACATAAAAAATGATTTCCTATGACAATTCTGAGACTTCTAATCAGATGGAAAATATTCAGAAGTTGTTCTTGAAATCAAATTTGTTTTTATTATAATTGTAGATGGCTTTGAATAAAGATCTTAGAGGGAAATGGAGAGAGAGAGAGAGAGAGTGTGTGTGTGTGTGTGTGTGTGTGTGTGTGTGTGTGTGTGTGTAGACATACACATACATACACTGCTGTAGCAGAAGAGTCTGAGTCTGAAAGTCCAGGCATGGGCACCCTGGTACTATATCTTCCTCCATATAATTTGGTTTTAGAAAAATTCTGTCTCTCTCCAGTCCTCAGTTTCCTCAGCATTAAGTGAAGAGGGTGGGTTAGCATTAATAAAATTTGAGACCCAGAAGAAAGCTGAGAATTGATCTAGTTGGACTTTCTCCTTTTATAGATAAGAAATATTATATACTGGAATATATAGGATACATAGGATAATATGTATGTATGTATCCTATATACTGGTCTATACAGGATATATAGGATACCCAGTATACACAGGATAACTATGCAATGTGTTGGTTATGATGGTTAATGTTAAATGTCAACTTGATAGGATTGAAGGATGCAAAGTACCGTTTCTGGGTGTGTCTGTGAGGTTGCTGTCAAATGAGATTTATACTGAAGTCAGTGGAGTGGAAAAGGCAGACCCACCCTTGATCTGGATGGGCATAGTCTAATCAGCTGTCAGTGCAGTCAGAATAAAAGGCAGAACGTGGGAAGACTCCACTGGTTTAATTTTATGGCCCACATCTTTCTCCCACACTGGATGCTTCCTGCCCTCGAACATCAGACGAGTTCTTCAGCCTTGGGGCTCAGGCTGTCTTCCTTGCTCCTCAGTTTGCATATGGCCTATTGTGGGACCTGACCTTGTGATTCTGTGATGCAATACTCCTTAATACCCTCCCCTTTATATATATCTCTATTAGTTCTGTCCCTCTAGAGAACCCTGACTAATAAAGTGACCAAATGGACACACTTTGAGAGTCAAAGGGACCCCAAAAACAATAAAATTATTTAACGTTAAGAAAATTTCCTAGTAAAATTATATTAATGGACCTATAGCGTACTTCTATTAAATTTTTTTTTCAAAACTAAGATTCTTTCTAAAAATGTATATATACATCAAAACAACCCTTCATAATGTAAATAATGAGCACAAAATAATGAGCATAATGTAAATGAGCACAATAATTATTGGTATATGTTTATTTACCTTAATCAGTTTCTTACATGAACTCATCTGTTATATATCAATTGTATAATTTCTGAAGAACATACTTTTTTCTCAAAATTGACTTATTTTTAGGTTTCTCATGAAATTGCTTATAATACTGTATAAAGTTGCACTTGTTTAATGAATTTTGTATGGTGACACTTTGGGTGACCTTTCTCTGTAGATCTTAACCTTTATTAAGTTGTCCTTCTACAGGTAATGGGTAACCTCAGAATGAGTTCTGCTAAATGTGATTGTATTTTTATATTAATGTAATTATTTCAGTCAAAATATTTTCAATGGTAATGTCTTTTTGCCCCCCAAAATTATATTTCATTGCAAATATTTTACAAGGTAAATCTCATTAATGTTATCTCTGATTTTAAAGAATATTTTTAAATCCAAATTTAGAAAGATGTTGCAAAATTTTAAGTCATTTTTTTCCACTGGTTTGAGGAATAAAATGTTTAAAAGTAGAATGTCCATTAAAAGATTCCTCCCACAATAAGTGACAATCTAAAGCACAATTTCTAAGTATTCTAAATTAAATATTGTATACTCTTGAGCTCTTATTTTTTAGTCCTTCCTTGATTGCATAGGGCTAATTTAAATTCTTACCATGTATAGGTTTTGTTTTCAATAATTGCAGTTACTAAAAGTTTCAAAAGGTGAAGCTTCTTGATGCTCCATTTATTGGGTAGGTTGATTAAAGATTTTCAACAGATTTTAAAGAAAATATAATCAAAACTTAGATTACTTAGATTAGCACTTTTCAGTATTATTGTTGTGTGCTTAATTTGATATACAAAGTAGTTTTTCAGTGGTGCAATTACTGAGTTGATGATGGTCTGCAAAAAGAAAAAAGAATATACTGCCCTGCTGAGGTATGTTTTTATATTTAACATCAGCTTCATCAAAAGCATTTTGTGATTGAGATAATCTACCGCAGGAGTCAGCAAACTTGTTATACAAAGAGCCAGATGCTAAATATTTCAGACTTTGTGAGCCATATTGTCACTGTTGCAACTACTCAACTTCACCACCATCCCGTTGAGAGCAGCCATAGAAAACAGTAATCACATACGTGGGGGTGTGTCTCCAGGGCCCTTGTAACAAAGTGTCACAGACTAGTTACCCCAAACTACACAGTTATTCTCATACACTTTTGAAGGCTAGAAGTGTAATCAAGATACTGGCAAGGTTGGTTCCTTTTAGTGGTTCTGAGGGAGAATCTGTTCCATGCCTTTCTCCTAGTTTCTGGTGGTTGCCAGCAATCTTCGGCATTCCTTGACTTGTGGCATCATAACTCAAAAGTCTCTCTGAAGTCACACGGCATTCTTCCTTTGTGCCTGTCTCTGCATCTCTGGTTCAAATTTCCCTTTCGTTTTTAATTGTACTTTAGGTTCTGGGGTACATGTGTAGATCATGCAGGATTGTTGCATAGGTACATACATGGCAAGGTGGTTTGCTGCCTTCATTCCCCCCATCATCTATATCTGGTGTTTCTCCCTTTGTTATCCGTCCCCACCCCCCACTGTCCCTCCCCTAGCCCCCCACCCCCCCTTGCAACTGACTGAAGTATGTGATGCTCCCCTCCCTGTGTCCACGTGTTCTAATTGTTCATCACCCGCCTATGAGTGATAACATGTGGTGTTTGGTTTTCTGTTCTTGTGTCAGTTTGCTGAGAATGATGGTTTCCAGATTCATCCATGTCCCTAAGAAGGACATGAACTCATTGTTTTTTACGCCTGCATAGTATTCCATGGTGTATATGTACAACCATTGTGGAAGACAGCGTGGTGATTCCTCAAGGACCTAGAAATAGAAATACTATTTGACCCAGCAATCCCATTACTGGGTGTATACCCCCATAATTATAAATTGTTCTGTTATAAAGACACGTGCACATGTATGTTCATTGTGGCACTGTTCACAATGCAAAGACCTGGAACCAAACCACATGCCCATTGATGATAGACTGGATGAACAAATTTTCCTGTTCGTATAAAGAGGGCAGTGATTAGATTGGGGCCATCTTAATCCAGTATGACTTAATCTTATCTTGATTGTACATGCAGAGACCTGATTTCCAAATAAGGTCATATTTTCAGGTGCCAGGGTTTAAGATTTGAATATACCTTTTGAAGAGATGCAATTCTACCCACCATACTATGTTTCAAGGAAACATTTACAAAATCATGTTTTGTGGGCTATTATTTGCCAACCCTTCCTCTAACTGAACTTCAGTTGTACTAAAATGCTTGTAAATTTTTCCAGCTATAGATTTTATATTATTGGTAAAATATTGCAGCTTAAATGCAGTTACAAATCATGTAGGCAGTACAACCAATTCAAATTTCAATTCTGCTTATAAGTTACTTAATTTAGTAAAGAATGTTGTTTTTTCATAGCAGTGTATCAACCTAAATTTATATTCACATAGATACTTTTATATCTATGATTAACTTTTAGCTGAACTTCAATAGCATTTCTAATTTCAAATGTTTTATCTTTTATAGAATGAATCTCCAAAAATTTTACTTTGATTTCTTGAATTGAAAAATCTGAATCATGATTAGAATTAACAGACTTTAAAAAAATTTTCTAATGATACTTATATCAAACTGGCATCATTGTGTTGTGTGCAAAGTTATGGTTCTACTAATGGAGTTAACATATTAAAAAGCATATACTCTTTTCAGTCTTGCACAGGAAAACTCAGAATTAAACATAAGCAAAGATTAACTTAGACTGTATTTGATCTAAAGGCAAAGTCATGCTTCATAGAGTTACATGTAAACTCATAGCTAAGGGTTTTACATCATCACCCCTGGTCACAACCTTATTAAAATAGTTACTGACTTTTGAAGTTGATGTTTTGCAGATTTGTTTTCTGATTCTCTTGCAGTTAGTGATGGCCCTCTCACCCTCATGGTTGATGACAAATGCTAATATTCTGTGAAAGTTAGACTTTATCATTGATCTTTTTCTGCAGTGGAGAATATTAGGTTTTTATTAGTCATGTATTAGTTTTTTTAAGTGACTTATGCTAAAAAGTCTTATCAAAAGGAAAAAAGGTACCAGTCATAGACATCCCATAGTATAAGTGATGAACTATCACAGCAAATCTATTCACACTACATTTTCGACACCCGTGCTAGGACTGCTTAACTTGTATTTCTTATGCGTGTTAAATGCATTTCTGTCTTGTAATGCTTTACCTATGTCACTGATGCCACCAACTGGAAGCCTGGTTTTCTGCATCACACACTGACCATGGCATGAACCATCTCACCTGGATGGTGCAGAGGCTGGCAGGGGCAGCAGTGTCAAATGGTTCTCCTACCGTGAGGACAGAGGTAACTGTTCCTACCTCTACTGTCTGATTATGTTTTGTTTTATTAGTAAATTCCCTGAATCACATTCCTGGAAGAGGAAGATTTTGTTACAGTGCATCTGAAAAATGGCAAGAAAACATAGGGCTGATGCCTGTGTGTCTTTCAGATTTTATGAAACTATGTTAAAGTCAGAACGCTGTTAATTGCATGTACGTGTCACACATAGACATGCCCATGGCAGAAGAGGCATGTCCCAGTGGAACTGTGCTTAGCCGATTTAGGCTTATTTTAATCTAACCATTAATATTTCACTTAAAATCCTGAATAAATGCTGAACTTCCAGGATGTAGTATAATAGCCGTTAATTGTAGCTGTCATAGGTAACTGCTACTTAATATTCATCCTTAGAATAATGTCACATGGTAAAGCTCTTGGGCCTACTGGAGTTACTTTATTTTTATGAGAGCATGCTTTAGGCTTAACTTCCGCACATTATCTCCTGTGTGTTAGTTTAATTCTCTTTAATTTACCTAAATAAATTTCCCTAACGTAATCTGTCCCTCCCTTAGAATATATCCAGCTTGAAATGGGTTAAAGGAAGCAGCTTTCTTCTGGAGAAAACAGCATAGTCTCTGGAGAAATGTAAAAAACCTTCTGAGCTGGTGGTTCTTAAACTCTAGGGTGCATAAGAATCACCGAGGGTGCTTATTAAAACTGTAAATTTATTCTCTTCACTGGTAGTAAAAATTTAAAGTTCAATTACATTTTGGACATTTTAAAGGCTACTGACTTGCTTATTATCCCTCCCTTTTTACTTTCAAAATGCCTGTTTTCTCTTCCCTTTCTTCTATGTAACAAATACTGAGTTTCTACTTTGTATCAAACATATCTTGATAAATAGGTCACCCTGAGCAAAGATGGGGGATTGCAAGTGAAAAATAGAGTAAGTGAATGCTTACTAAATAAAGATTAGATGCCTAACTTACTTTGTAGATCTTTAGATATTGTTACCTCTTTTTTAAAAAAGATACATATAACATAGCCTCCTTTGAAATCTTAACTTTTCCTTATTATTGATTGGTCATTTACAGAATATTTAATAGTGTCCAAGATTGTCATAAAGAGAAAATTTTTGATCTTTCCTAATAGCTGATACTCACAAACCATTCTCAGAGATCCTAAAATGTTTCTGGAGAATTATCAATTGTGCATAACTAATTATGTTGTTGGCGTGTTTTAACATTGGAAAACCAGAAGCAGTCAGGACATTAACATTGAACACTGGAGTGAACCTGTAATGGCAAAGTCAATTGCAGTGATTCGCAAACTAGAGAACTTCAGGGGATTTCAGTTATTATCAAAACTAATAGAACACTATTAAAAGACTACTTTCTTAGGCATGCCAACTTCTTTGGGTTTCTAGAAGACTGATAAATGATTGTCTACTTGCTATCATACCATATAAATGTTTGACTCTTTGGTCAAAGTTGTCTGAATTGATTAAGCAAACAAATACAGGAGAATAAAGAATAGGAAGATTAAAAATTCAAGCAGGCTTAGGCAATAAACCAAATGACTGAATATGAAGTTTGACTTCAAAAAAAGAACTTTTTATTAGATTCTCACAAGTAGAGTTCAAGCTTAACACTTGAGAATGAGAGATTTCCAAAATCCTGGCTTTCAGTGAACAAGGATAAAAACAGAAAAAACTGCCCATGAAAATTTAAGAAAATCTAGAATGACTTACACAATCTCAAGTTTGGCAGCCAATATATTTCTTTTTTACACAATCCCAAGAAAAAATGTCAAATATTTATAGATGTACTAGAAAATTATAAGAACAGGTTTTCTGATATAAGCCGTAACATTTAACATTTCTAATTTTATTAGAAACCTTTAAAATATACTGGATTCTTCTAACAAAGAAACTGGCAGATTTATAACTCTTCAGATATATCTAGCATTCAGCTCTTTTATTTTGAAGGTTTCCTTACCCCTGGGAGACATTATTTTGTTTGCAGAATTCTTGGTTTATTTTGGAGGAATTAAATGTGTGTGTGTGTGTGTGTGTGTGTGTGTATTTTTTTCTTTTTGAGATGGAGTCTAACTCTATCACCCAGGCTGGGGGTGCAATGGCGATGCTGGCTCACTGCAACCTCAGCCTCCCAGGTTCAAGCAATTCTCCTTCCTCAGCCTCCCGAGTAGCTGGGATTACAGATATGTGCCACCACTCATGACTATTTTTTGCATTTTTAATAGAGATGGGGCTTCCGCATATTGGTCAGGCTGGTCTTGAGCTCCTGACCTCATGATCTGCCCACCTCAGCCTCTCAAAGTGCTGGGATTACAGGCATGAGTAATCCCAGCAGTCTAACGAGTGGGTGCAAAGAAAATGCACTGGCCACCACACCCAGCTGGTAGATTTTACTAATTATTCACCCACTCATTAGATTCTTTCAGTCTTGCAACATTCAACACTGAACAGACACGTTTCATGCAAGGATTTGTTCTAAGTCATTGCCAAGGGCAGTGATGAAGTTCTGGGGCAGATGGGTAAGTGTTGCTGTTCTAGCTTGATCAATTGACATCAGCATGCTATGCATATTATGTCTCTCAGTCTCCATCTGTACAATGAAGAGAATAATAGAACTTAGTTTTGCAAAAATGGAAGGCAAACAATTTGTAATAAAGCTTAATTGCAAAATTTATAGTGGTCATTCTCTGCCACGTTTTTCATTAGTAAAGCAGATTTACATCATTTGTCTGACAAAAGGCACAACGTGTGTTATTGTACTTTGTACCCCCTACAATGCGATGGTTAGAGACCTTACTGAATTCTGTGATCTGGATCTCTGATGTCATGGAGACAGTGCTCAAAAAGGACTTGTTGAATGAACCATGTTTATTTATTAATAAATATAATCTACTTTATCAGAAGCTTCTTGCCAGGATTAAATAGAAATGCATTTAAAGACCCGCAGCACCGTGATTGACTCTTGGTAAAATATTCGATGTGAGAGTTGTCATTATTATAGCTATTGTGCTATATACATCCAAAATAAACGTAAGCAACAATTATTTTCATTATAAAAAGCCCCACATATGCAACAACATATGGAAGCAGCTTAGGATTCAAGAGCACACTGTACCCCTTTAACACTTGTCACATTTGTCTTTTTTTTCCTTTGTGCATGTGACATACCCCTTTCCTCCCCCTCACCCCAGACTCATGTTTTAAGCTTCCTTAAGATTTGATAAATCTCTTGAGTGCCGAGAGGGCTCAGTGCCACCGGCTGCAGCCTGGTAGTTCTTCCCCTGGAAGCTTGGTTAAAACAGCACTTCCTTCCGAATGAGGCTCGATCCTTGATGAGAGCCAGAGACCAGAGATTTCTCCAGAAGTTCATAGTCAGCCCTGCATATGCATCGCTAGTAATACCAGGCAGAAATTCTCCCTTAGCTTTGATCTGTTTAGTGTAGCAACTGTTAGTATGAGTAGCTCAGCTCCTTCAGCATTTTAATGGGAAAGGATATTTAAGCTCTCCACTAGAATAGGAGCTGTATGAGGACCTGAAATATCCACTCTTGTCTGGCAGGCAGGGAGGAATGTCATGTTACTGGCATGGTGTCATGTAAACCTAGAATTTTTAATTTCTTTTTGTGGCATCTTTCACAGTTAAAACCTTTTTCCTTTCATACCTATGAGTTCCCAACTCCATTTTTTATACTTGTAAAAAAAAAAAAGTGGATTGAAAAACTGTATTAGAGCTTTGTTATCTGAATGAAAGTAGCATAGACCATTTTCTTATTAATGCTGTATGGGAATATTACTACTTATGGTATTAGCATTATCCATTGACCTCACATTCTTTCATAGCTGAATTTAAGAACTAGTGGAGAAAAGTTTTTTAGGTATTAGTTATTTTTTGAAGGTATGTTTCAGACTGGCTAATGAAGGAGATCCCTGCATTTAGAGAGTGCCTTCGGGGTATCAGAGTTTATCTGATTCCAACTCAGTGAGTATCCATTTATTAAGTTGCTATTTGTCAGGCTGAAAAAATTGATCCCTTCAGAGTTAACTCATAATGTAAGGGCAAGATAATTAAAAGCAACACCTATTTTAAAGTCCAAAGAAGGAAGAAAATGAAGAGAATCGTGTTCACAGACTAGTTTACCCATGGTCCCTAACGTAAACTAGATGAAGGAGGAGAAAGATGGAGCCTACAGTTGAGTTTCAGGAGATTTTCTTAGTAAAGCTTTGGAATGCAGCAGAGTTACCAGCAAAGATTTAGAGAAACAATAGTGAGAGTGACTGGAAAATACCCATATCCTATAAGCTAAAAGGTAAATGTTGGAACAAGGGAATAGTCAACATTTATATTTGAAACAAAATTGGCTGTTGTGTTTGACTTAAAAAGAGTGACCTCACATTAGAAAGCAACCAGGTAGAAGGTGACAGAGCAGCAGAGGCAGGGGTAAAAGCAGTGAGGAAGTGGAGACAGCAGCGGGGGGTTTAATGCTGGAAGGAATTTAACCAAGAAGGAAGAATGAAATAGACCGATAGCTGAGAAAGGTAAAAGGCTCAAAGGAAGATTTTGGTTTCTTTTTCTTTTAGTTTGTAGACAGTTTGGACTTAATGATTGTTTAAGTTTTGAAGAGCTAAACCAAGCATTGTACTTAACCAAGTTAGCTGGCATTTTGTTATCTGCCAAGAGACTATTAATTACAGTTTTCATTGGTAAGAGGTGGCTGTTAATATAGTTAATGAGTACCCTGTTAGAGTATAAATGGAGCTTTAAGCCTTTGCCTTTGGATGTCAGCATCCAACAAGTCAGTAACGGCTGTGAATGGTCAATTTCTTAGAGGTGACGACTACTCTTACAGTATCAGAGGGGTTACCCCCTTGATCTTCAGTGAGTAAACAGAATAAGCTACTAAATAGGTGAACTGGGATTGCACATGTGAGTTCTACAGCAGGGAGTAAGATTTTGGAAGGAGCAGTTATATGCACCGAAGGGTTGAACCGCTCAAGTCATTCCATTTCCAATGGCTAACGCTGTCATAGGGGAAAGATGGCCACAAAGACAGTATAGTCGGAAAGCAACTTTAGGCTGCTGAATGGTGGCATTCTCTGCTATTTTTTAACCTAGTAAGAGGTGTTAAGCTAACCTTGGCCTGAGGATGCCTCCATGCTTTGTCGTCATAACAAACTGCAACGTAGTGTGTAACTAACTGAGAGCCACATTTAGGTAGGTTGCAGCCAACAACAGCAGCCAACTTCAGTCACAGGCTGCCAGCTAATCTGACCATATTCAAATAAGGTAAACACAGAGCTGTGACTGGTCAAGCTGCTCCTGTATGTCACTTCATTTTTCCTGTCTATAAATGCTGTCTGTCCACAATACAGAGTGGAACTCTCTGTCTCCTCATTCACTGTCCCCAATTCATGAATTAGGCTGCCCAGGTCAAAGACTTCTCTCAAGTAGAATTTCATGCTTTGTTGATGTTTAACAACTCAAATATGGCTATTGTCATCTCAAGAACAATTCTCGTTTTTCAGGCAATGTCAACAAAAGACAAGGACTGCATGGTGGTTCAGGTTGAGGGTGGTTTTTGTTTTCATTTGGTTTCTGGGGGTAATTTGAGTATTTGTTGCTTAAAAAAGAAAAGCTCTAGTTGTTCCAACAATCTAGGATTTTTAGGTATTTCGGTCTACCAAGAGGTTCTCAAATTGTTTTCAGTCTCCGTCATCCTAATGGAAAGCCAGGCATTTCCTGTTGATCATGCTGTAATATCTCAGTTAACAGAACTTTGATTTTTTTTTGGCTAAAATTTTATTAATCTCTTGTTGATCAGAATTGCTGTTAATTTGTTAAAGAAAAAGAATGTTAATTTAGCAAACAGAATCATAAAGAAATTTTAAAAATGGGATTTATAAGGACGTTGTCTTAGTCTATTTTGTGCTGCTATAACAGATTACCCCGGACAGGGTAATTGATAAGAAACGGAAATTTCTCATAGTTCAGGATTCTGGAAAGCCCAATATCATGGTGCAGGCATCTGCTGAGGACCTTCGTGCTGCGTGGTAACATGGCAGCAGGGCAAAGAGAGGAAGAAAAGAGGGCAGGGCGGGAGAGGTAATTTCCCTTTCCTCTTTTTGTTTTATCCAGATCTTCAGCCAGTTGCTTGGTACTTACTCACATTGAGGGCAGGTCTTTCCCACTCAGCCATGGACCCACACACCAATCTCTCCTAGGAATATCCTCAGAAACACACCCAGAATTACTGTTTACCAGTTCTCTAGGTATATTTTAATTCAGTCAACTTGACCTAAAATTAGCAACATCAATGTTAACAGAAATATATTTAATAATGAAAAAGTTGAGAGCTATTGCCAGAAATCTTCAATCAATGGCATGGCTTCCTACCTGTACTGGAAATCAGTGATTTTCTTATATACTTCTTTGAAAATTGAATGCATTTGCTTAAAAATAAATCAAATAGCCTAACATGTAGAATTATCCAAATTGCCTGATGATCTGTATTTTGTAGGCAGGTTGTGTGACTGGAGGAGCCAGCTTCTTAGACATTTTGGGAAGCTGCCCCTCCCAGTTTTACCTGTAACCTTGCCGTGTAAACTCATGCTGAAGCTGCTAGGGGTGGGTTGGTTTCCTCAGGGAAACCTTAGACAGTGTGAATAACTGCGGTTTTATTTACTGCTGAGGAATAAACACATGCTGGCATTTTTATTACTATTCTGGGACTTGTACGCATCATTTTCCATGATTGCTGTTGCCCAGCCGGGCTGCTACTTGGGCAATCTGGCAGAAAGAGAAAATGTTATCTCATTGCAAATTCTCTTTTTAATTATCAGGGATTTGGAATTCCAATCCAAGAGATTAAAGTTGTGTAAATAAAAGAAATACCATACAAAACCTCCAACAGTCAGTTTCTAATTTTATTTTTAAGAGTCTTCAGAATCCATGTCAATTCAAGGTCCTTTTTTTTTTTTAAAACAGCAGAGCAATGATCTTTTAAAACACGAGAAAGTCTATAGGCTTTCATTAAGATAAAAATGTTAATGTTTTTGCATTCTAGTTACTGAAATCAGAGATATTTGGGGACCTAAATGCCCTGTAGCACTTTTACCCATGGGTGTTCAAGTTTTTCATATCTTGCTAATTATTAGGTAAAAATGCATACTGTATTTGTTGAAAATACCATGTACTACATCTCTTTAAAAATGCAACACTTCATTAACCCCTTTGAGTTTTCACATGATTTTTGCCATATGGGGGTAGTAAAAAAAATTGAAATGGAAATGATCTAATTATGAAAGCTAAATTTTTACTTAGAATAATTCCAAGTCTTAAGTCAGACACACTTCATGCAGTTGAAAATATAAAAGCATTACTAGTAAACAAGAAGTTATTCAACAGTAATAATTTTTTCAACTTTTGTTCTATTGACAGTTCTTCTTTCCCTTTATTAAAAGTGCCGCGGAAACTTCACAGGATCTTGCTGACTTCTAAAGGTTACTTAAAAATTTCCTGGGTACATATCAGAGGTAATCAAGTAACCAAGTATTTTCGGATAAATGGAAATTTTAAAAATTAGAAAAAAATCAGTATCATGGAGATACCACATTTAGGAATAAAAAACTTGTATTCTGTTACTGGATTTTATGTATCAGTTATATGAGCCTGCTTATTTCAAAATTTCTTAGAGCTTCAGCTTCTTCAGATTCAAAATGAAAGGGTTAGACACAGAGTATTCAGGCTTCTCTTCACACCTGTCTCTGTTTGACTTGTTTTTTGCAGGTAATATTTGTGAACTAGCAGAAGGTTAGGCTGTTTTAAGTTGGGTTTTAATGTTCCTATTTTATTTGAAAGAGACGGTTAAGAATAACCCACTAAGAACCAGACCACCTCTATCTGAATGGCTCTGCTGCTTATTACTATTTAATTTGGGGGCAAATTAATCTCTCAATTCTCCTGTTTCTTTATCTGCAAAACCGTGATGATAATTCTTTATCTCATAGGATTGTTAGGAGATGAGATTAATCAACATATGCAAAAGCTTACACAATGCCTCATGTGTAGTTGTGTTCTGTATTATTTGTTATTATTAAATGTGAATAAATAAGATGTCAATGCAGGACTCTGGAATCACACTATGTGTTTCAGAGGAAGAGGGGTTTAATATAGATGATTAGGGGCTCATGAAATGGGGAAGGGCTGGAGGAGTTAGGGTTGAGACTGTGACACTGCTTCAGGACACACCGCCATGGCTGCCACCCAGCCACCCAATTTTATATCACATTGGTGGATTTAATTTGCATCCAGAACTCTAGCTACAGAAGTGTCTGGGGCATGTGGCATTTACTCTTCAGGAAGGAATGACTGTTGAGTGCCAATTACCTGTATCTAGCTCTAGCTGCCTGACCTCAACTTCTTCCCAGAGGGCCCCAGTCAGTGTTTCTGAGAACTCTATGATGCGTTATCTTTTCAATCCTGACAACAACTCTGAGTTACATATCCCCAATTTAGAGAAGAAAACAGGCTGAGTGAGCAGGCAAGTGACTTGGCCAAGTTGAAATTGTTGAACCAATCGTGAGTGTAGGTGGTCGGATTCCCAGAGGCTTGTTTCATGCTTCGGACTTGAGCCCTTTGTGCTCTCCAAGGACTTAAAGGAATGTGCCCCATTCAGTCCAGCTTTGCTCATTGCAACAGGTGAAATTAAAACCACAGATACGTTTAAGAAACACTGAGGATTTAATCTGGCAAACTGTCCACAAGCCACATTGTTGAATAATAAGATGGTCCTATGGGTGGGAGAAGAGGGGAGACAGCATAAAAGAATGACATCAGTAACACTAATATCTAGTGCCTATGGTCAATTACATTCTTTTGATCTTGTCCAAAATGGGCAGAAGGCTGATTACTGAAGATATGATGGCTAACAACTGAAAAATCACTCAATATTAGGCATTCCAGTACATTTTTTAAATACAATAGATGCTGCTTCTTGAATTTTCCAATGTTTTAACATAATTCTGCTTTCTAGGAATCCAGAACACACTATAATTTGGTAATATTTGACTCATAAAATGAACATGAGCTCTTAGAAACATTTTTAGATGTTTCTTTTTTATTATAGTTTAAGTTCTGGGTTACATGGTGCAGAACATGCAGGTTTGTTACAAAGGTATACACGTGCCATGGTGGTTTGCTGCATCCCTCACCCCGTAATCTACATTAGGTATTTCTCCTAATGCTACCTCTTACCTGGTCTCCCTTCTCTAGTCTCCCACCCGCCACACCCTCCCACTGCCCCAACAGGCCCGATGTTTTCCTTCCTGTGTCCATGTATTCCGATTGTTCAACACCCACTTACGAGTAAGAATATGGGGTGTTTGGATTTCTGTTCTTGTGTCAGTTTCCTGAGAATGATGGTTTCCAGCTGCATGTCCCTGCAAAGGATATGAACTCATCATTTTTTTATGGCTGCATAGTATTCCATGATGTGTATGTGCCATTTTCCTTGTCCAGTCTATCATTGATGGGCATTTGGGTTGGTTACAAGTCTGACACATGCATACGTATGTTCACTGGGGCACTGTTTACAATAGCAAAGACCTGGAACCAACCCAAATGCCCATTAGTGATAGGCCAGAGAAGGAAAACGTGGCACATATACACCATGGTGGAATACTATGCAGCCATCAAAAACGATGAGTTCGTGTTGTTTGTAGGAACATGGATGAATCTGGAAACCATCATTCTCAGCAAAGTGACAAAAGAACAAACTCAAACATCTCATGTTCTCACTCATAGGGGTTGTTGAACAGGGAGAACACGTGGACACGGCAGGGAGCATCACATACTGCAGTCACTGGGGGCTGGAGAGGGACACTGGGGACTGGGGATGGTGCGGAGGGAGAACATGGGGAGAAATGCCGAATATCGGTGACCTATGCTGGTATTCTAGTTAGAATTTGTCTAAGCTTTTTTCAAGGTTCTCAGTTTCCTTGCCTGGGGTTAGAACATGCTCCTTGAACCGGGAGAAGTTTATCACGACGTTCTGAAGCCTTTGTCCGTCTGTCAAGCTCTTGGTTCCGTACTGTTCTCTTCCTGGTGAGGAGCTGTGGTCCCCTGGAGGAGAGGAGATTTCAGCGTTTTTGCGCGGGTTTCTTCCCATCTTCGCGGGTTTTTTTTTTTTTTTAATTTTTATTGCATTTTAGGTTTTGGGGTACATGTGCAGAACATGCAAGATAGTTGCATAGGTACACACGTGGCAGTGTGTTTTGCTGCCTTCTGCCCCTTCACCCATATTTGGCATTTCTCCCTGTGCCATCCCTCCCACGCTCCACCCCCCCCCCCCCGCTGTCCCTCCCCTATTTCCCCCAATAGACCTCAGTGTGTGGTGCTCCCCTCCCTATGTCCATGTGTTCTCATTGTTCATCACCTGCCTATGAGTGAGAATATATGGTGTTTCCTTTTCTGTTCTTGTGTC
>CM052667.1:2529114-2550785 GCA_028533165.1 Leontopithecus rosalia | reverse complement strand
GCAGGGAAACTCCTCCTTTTAAGACCATCAGATCTTATGAGATGTACTTACTATGGTGAAAACAGCATAAGAAAGATCTGCTTTCATGATTCAGTTACCTCTCACTGGATCCCTCCCACAACATGTGGGAATTCAAGATGACATTTGGGTGGGGACACAGCCAAACTGTATCAGTATGTGTATGCCACATCATGTTTACCCGTTCCTCTGTTGATGGACACCTAGCTTGTTTCCCCCACTTGGCTGTTGTGAATAGTGCTGCTACAAACATAGGTGTGCAAATATATCTCTAAGGTCTTGCTTTCAATTCTTTTGAATAAGATCCAGAAGCAGAATTGGTGGTGGATCATATGACAATTCTATTTTAATTTTTTTGAGGGATATCTTTTATAGTGGCAGTACAATTTTACATTCCCACCAACACTATACGAGGTGTTTTTATCCTTGCTGATTTTTTCCTACTTTTTTCAGCATTTAACTTTTTTTCTTCTGAAGGTAGCCTTCCTAATGGGTGTGAGGTGATAGCTCGTTGTACTTTTTATTTGCATTTCCCTAATGATTAGTAATGTTGGGTCTCTTTTCACATACGTGGTCATTTATATATCGTCTTGGGAGAAATGTTGGTTCAAAAGACTTGTCCATTTTAAAAACTTGGGCTATTACCTTGTAAAAGGCATTCTTGTTATTTTCTGGCTATTAACCTTTTATCAGATATGATTTAAAAATGTTTCTCCCATTCTGTGGATTATGTCCTGTGCACAGAAGCTTTTACTTTTGTTGCCTATGCTTTTATTGTCATAATCAAGAAATCCTTGCCAAATCCAACGTCATGAAGATTTTTCCCTCTTTTTCCTTTTGTGCTTTACAGTTTAGATCTTTTAGGTCTTTGATCTGTTTTGAGTTAAATTTTGGATGTGGTGTAAGGTAAAGGTCCAGCTACATTCTTTTGTCTATGGATATTGTTTTCTCAACACCATTTGTTCAAGAGACTGTCCTTTCTCCATTGAACGGTCTTCGTGTCCTTGTGGAAAATCTTTTGGAGATTAAGGATTACATGTATGTACTTTGCACCTTGAAGACTTCATTTAGCTGTTTGAGTTTTCATTTTAGTTTTTGAGGAGTCAGTTTTCAGTTTCATTGTTCTGCTTTTCTAGGAAAGGGCTTTAAAAATCTTTAAAAATTCTTTTTGGTTTACTATAATGAGTCTAGGTGTGGATTTCTTTAGTAACCTGGCTTAAGATTTTCTGGGATACCTTGTCTTTTATCAGTTCTTCATCAGTATTTCTTCTATTAATGCTTCTGTTTCATTCTTTTTAGGATTGCGAGACAGGGTTTTGCTCTGTCACCCAAGCTAGAGTGCCGTGGCACGATCCTGGCTCCCTGCGGCCTTCACTTCCCAGGCTCACGTGATTCTCCTGCCTCAGCTTCCCAAGTAACTGGGACCACAGGAGACATCACATCATTAGCACATCTTTATTACACCCTCTCACTCAAACTTCTGTTTCCCAACATCTCAAATGCCATATTTTTCATCTGTCTCTTTGTGTTTCATTCTGCATTCAATCTTTAGCTCTCTTTGAATTTACTTTCTTTTCTACTATATCAAATAAGTTATTTAACCCTTTATTAAAGTTGAATTCCTAACTTTAATACTCTTCCTTTCTACTTACAGGTTTGCAAATGTGCTGGTTCAAAGTTTTGGTAGTTGCTTATTCTGCCATTATATTCTTCTACTAACTGCTGTAGGCTGAATGTCTGTGTCCCCCCAGATTTATGTGTTAAAAACTTCATCACCAATGTGATGGTATTTGAAGGTGGGGCCTCTGGGAGGTGATGAGGGTTAGAAGGGGTCGTGAGTGCAGAGCTCTCATAGGGCTCTTAGAAAAAGAGGAGGAGACAGATCTCTGCATGCACACACCAAGGAAGGCCGTGTGATTATGTCACCAGGAAGACAGCTTTCACCAAAACCTTGACCATGTTGGCTCCCTGGTCTTGGACTTCTAGTCTCCAGAATTGTGAAAAATTAAATCCTTGTTGTTTAAGCCATTAAGTCTATAGTAATTTGTTGTTGTAGCCTGAAATAAGATATGATCCTCTGTTCATATTTTACATTGTGTCTGATAATTGACACACCTGCAGTTTTTGTGGAATTGACTTGTTAAGTCTCAGTCACACAGGCTTGTTTCCAATTGTGATTTGTGTGTTTCAACTGTGAGCTTATGCTTGTTGAGACCTTAGGGTCTGAGGTTGAGGTCATTTCTCCAGAGAGGATTTGTTTGCCTCTGTCTAGCATTGGAGGGCACTACAGTTTGGACTACCTTAAATTATTTTCTACTTGAAGTTTCTCAGGCTGTAAAAATAAAGTCTGATCTCGCATCTGTTCCGAAGCTTGCTTTATTGTTAGCGATTCTCAGGTGAGACTTCTTTTCTCTCCACTCATGGCCTGGTCATAGTCCAGCAATTCTCTTCACTGTACTTCTCCATAGGTGCTTTTATTTATGTGGTTCACTCTTGGAGTTGCCATCTTTGAGTACCAACTTTTTGGAGGATTGTAATTAGACTTCTCATCTCCTGGCATCCTTCAGCTTTGTTTTCTCAATCTCACATTTATCAGGTAAAAACCAGGTGACCTGCAAATGCTTTTGGGAAATCCACTGGTTTCCATACTTGGCCTCCCTCTGGATTTGCTCTTTCTTGGCATTTTTTCCCTTTCAGAATTTCCCCACTTTATTGCCAGTTTAGATGAATTTTAAAAGATACTTTTAAATCCTGCATCTTACAAGATATTAGGTCGGAGAATATCTATCTTGCTGTAATGCTGGACGTAGAACTCCTATATGACTTTTATATTTGAAATTTCTGTGTATTACAGTTATAACCACTTATAATTTAATGTGCTCTCTTAATGAAATTGAATGAATCTTGTCTGCTGTTCACTTTTTGGATTACTGAATAATTAAAAAGTTCACTTTTATGAAATGTTTTTATGTTAATATTAGCTGCTTAATAGGCAGATGGACCCTGACATTTCAATGTCTTAACATAGGTGAAATTTCTTACAAAAATTCTCTTGCTGGTGGTGGAGAGAGGGTGGCAATTTTCTTTTATGGAGTATTCACAGACATGGGCTGATAAAATCACTTCTTCCATACATGACTTCCAGGTGGCAGATAGGGAAGAATCATATGAGAAGTTATTTTGAAGCAGCTGTGGAAGTGCTGTACCTAGCTACTGCCCAGAACACAATGCCTCCCACTCACTTACACGGCCCATATTGGAGGGCTGGGAAATGTAGTCCTTGGTGTGGAAGTCGCTTCCCAGAGATGGCTCTGGACCTGGGAATGGGAGCCTGAATCTTGGGTAGACAGACAGCTAGTGTGTCCCTACTACAGTCCTCTTCTCTGGCCACCAGGTATCTATCATGGACCCTTCTTTGCATATACAGAACACAGTTACCCCTTTCTTCAAAGAGAAAACCTGAATGTATCCCAATTCCACATCCAGTGCAAGGTTTAGAATTTCTCTGTGATGTGCAGTTCTTTCCATCAGGTTCACGTGTGGCTTCTTGTGGCCTGGTAACTCACGTGGTTAAAGATAATTCAGGTGTCACTAGGGTGTTCTTTGGATGTGAGAAGTCTCACGTGAGCCTTATGAATTAGCCTGTCAATTTTATCACATGTTACCTGGCCGCATGTATATCTTACAGTTCTCTGTAACCTCTTCTTTTACTTTACCAAAAAAAAGAAAATCCCCATGTTTCACCCTAGTCATTTTTGCTTCCAACCGTCTTGGTGCCAGGAATACCCACTCAGCAGTTTTCCTGAAGTGAGATAAACATTGATTGCTTCCATGTCCTGGGGTCCCTCCACAGGGCTGCTTGCCTCCCTGAAGTGTTTGCACTTGGAAGGATAACTGTTTCTGCTTCAAACTTTTTTTATGTACCCGAGTGCATGCCTGCTGCGAGTAGAGTTGGGAAAGGAGAGGCTCCAGTTCCAGCTGCCACTGTGTGCGTCTGGCCACGTTGCCAGCTCTGGTTCATGATGTCAGAGTCATTTATTTCCCAGCTCCTCTCTCCTTTTTGGCTCATTTCTTGCAGAGCTCCCAGTCCTGCTCCCGTACATCTTGCCTTTACATGGCATCTCACTTTCTACTCTGTGCAAAGCAGTGTACGTGTAACAACAGAAAACAACATTCAACCTCTCACGGAAGAGACGTTACCCAGTTTCATATACCAGAATACCTGTCTCAGCTCCGACCCAGGCAGGATAAACAGAGCTTTTCAGTGCTTTGCTATGTTCTATGGAAGTCATATAAAATAGTTGTTGGAATTACTTTAAGCCAAAATATCCCCCCAAAATGTGATAACACTGAGAACGAAACAAATGAGAATGGTATTTGAAAAGATGCCTCTATCCATTGATAGTTTGCCCTTTACGTACGTGTATTGTGTCTCCATAATGAAACCAACCGCAGGCATATAAGCACGGGAGCTGATGAACCAGCCCTCTGACCCCTTGCCTGGAAGCATGGCTTCGAAGAAACGGCAGACCTGCTTTGGGTAAGACAAACCCTGGACCCCACACGAAACTCAGCCTTAACTTAGGAAAGTAGAAACAAGGTCATGTGGGGATTCGAAGACTGGACTGTGTTGCTTTCCTCACCTTGTGTTTCAGGTTCTCTTGGATTAGTTTGTAAACTTTGGCTCCACTTGGGCTTTTGTAAGATCGGAGACATGCTGAGAATTTTGATACAAGAAGTGCTACCAGGAGCTTTTGTATTCCAGGGCTATATCTGAAGGAAAATAACCTCTCTCGGTGGTTAATTGCTTTTATTTTTGAATCCACCTTTTTTATGCCATTGTTTCTCTCTTCTACCCATAATGCTGTAGATATGGCAGGCAAGATGCATAACTTTAAGTTTGCAGAGGAAGAAAAAATGAGTAATCTTTACTCAGCCTAAGGGAATTGCTAAGCAATCAGAAGTTTGCTAATGAGCACAAATAGACAATCTATTCTTGAAGATGAAATGAAAAACATCTAAAATAAACTCTGGAGGAGGAGGAGGAGAGAAAAAATAAGGGATTCACACTTCCCTATTCTCTGCAGATCCAAAATGTTGAGACAAAAGTGAGACATTACTTGAAAAATTAAGTTAAAGCATGAATGAATCAATTGTTTTGATGAGGGGTGGCTGTTTATTCAATAAAAATAGGGTAAAATAAAGAAGACTAGAGATACAGTACTTTATATAAACTTTCCGATAATCCGAAACTTGAAACTGTTTGAGGAACCATTTTGAAGGCTGTAAAAAGGAAAATATCTTGTTACTTAAGAAATTCTAAAATATTAGCAAGTCCCAAAAAGAAAAAAAGTATCTGTTGGGTGATAATCAGTGTGAAACTTGATTTGTATTCTTCCAAACTTATTTAAGGATTCCACTGATACATTTAAAGTAAGATCTTAAAACTGAATCTGTCAGTATTTGAGGGTGGATATGTTACTGTACCAATGGCAACCATTTATCTAACTCTTGTCTCCAAAGTGATACCTGTGTCCCAGCTTTCCCAATCCGCAGTTAGTTAGGAAAAAGTATTCCTACTGGCTGGCCAGTTGCTGAGTTGAAGAATTAGGATAATGCTGCGTAAGATAAGGGAAAACTGAAGGAAACAGGGAGGCTGGATCCATCTACATCAGTGATGTGAGAAACGGGAACCAGAATGCACTAGGACCAGAGGTCTGAGGTCATGGAACAGTCTTACAGTATGAGAACAGCTCTAGGACCAGAGCAGGACAAAGAGGTCTGAGGTCCTGGAATAGTCTTACAGTATGAGAACAGCTCTAGGACCAGAGCAGGACAAAGAGGTCTGAGGTCCTGGAATAATCTTACAGTATGAGAACAGCAGACAGGACCAGAGCAGGAGAAAGAGGTCTGAGGTCATGGAATAGTCTTACAGTATGAGAACAGCAGACAGGACCAGAGCAGGACAAAGAGGTCTGAGGTCCTGGAATAGTCTTACAGTCTGAGAACAGCAGACAGGACCAGAGCAGGACAAAGAGGTCTGAGGTCCTGGAATAGTCTTACAGTATGAGAACAGCAGATAGGAGAGGAAAGAATCTCGGAAGTACCGTCATGAGTCTAAAATCAGGTCCTCTTTCAGGAACTTTGGGTTGTATAATAAATGTGGGCATATATTTTCTAAATAATCTTGGTTATTCTTTGAATGCAGCAGAGTAAACCTGGTACATGAAAGCCACTCCTATGTTTGTGTATGTTTATGTAATAATTCCCGTGATGAACATTAGTAATAATGATCTTTGATAGCAGTTTCATAACTTTTGAAAAAATTTGTCACTGAATTACTGGAATACTCTGAATGTCCAGTGATAATTTGAAAATGATTATTTTTTCCTCTCTGTCCTCCTGGCCATGAATATAGTTAAATGCAAATGCGGCGAAATGAATAGACTTTTGTCATTGTATGTTGGACAGTCAGTAAATGGTAGGAGAGAATTGTTTTTGTATGTTCTTCTGTATCTTATGACACGTCTACAACAAATTATATAGCCCAAATTGTGTATTAAGAGTTGCAGAAGAGGCCGGGCGCGGCGGCTCACGCCTGTAATCCCAGCACTTTGGGAGGCCGAGGCAGGTGGATCACGAGGTCAAGAGATCGAGACCATCCAGGTCAACATGGTGAAACCCCGTCTCTACTAAAGATACAAAAAATTAGCTGGGCATGGTGGCGCGTGCCTGTAATCCCAGCTACTCGGGAGGCTGAGGCAGGAGAATTGCCTGAACCCAGAAGGCGGAGGTTTCGGTGAGCTGAGATCGCGCCATTGCACTACAGCCTGGGGAACATGAGCGAAACGCCATCTCAAAAAAAAAAAGTTGCAGAAGAAGTAAAAGTTGAGAATGTGACTATCATTATTCTGTTAAAGTATTTTTCAGGTTTCTTAAGGCCTTTGGATTCTGCATTTCTTAGACACTAAAAATTATGCTACTTGAGCCTGTCTTTGGGAGGGTCTGGGCTTCAATCCAGGCACCTGCAGGGCTGGCTCATGCAAAACGGAGAAATACAGGCAGTTTATCTCTGGCAGTTTCCTTTTCAGCATCCTTGGTTTCCTGCTGTGCCTCAGTCTTCAAGGATTATGCTACCATTTGTAAGTTGTCCTTAGTGCCTATCAGGGTGACTGAATATGACCCTGTAGGAATATTTTTTTTTAAATAGAAGACCATTAAAAGACTAAAAAGTTTTTGCTAAGAAACTTCGTTTACTCTCTGCTTCATCCAGTCATCCATTCATTCAATTCCTGTGTAATGACCAAGTAGTAATGAGTCGGTCTTTTCCGACCACTTAGCATATCCCAGGAGCTGTTGTAAGCATTGCGCCTGTATTATGAACTGATTTTACTTTCCGAATGACTCTGAGGCAGGAGCTACGGTCCTTATTTTCTAGATGAGTTAATAGAAGCGAATTTTACATGACTTGCCCAGAGTTCTGCGGTTAGTGAGCAACTGATCAATAGTGGACCAGACAGGCGGTGTGGCTCCAGAGCTGCCCGCTTCCTGCTTCCTGTATCAGGCTGCGTGATAGTTACTCACTGACTTCTAAAGCTGTAGCTGAGCTCACCTTTATGAGTCCCTGTCTTACCTTTGACACACCATTTCAAAGGCATTTTTGGGGTGAAGGGGAAGGAGTCAGGAGAAGATTAATCTCCAGTGACATCGTAATGATGAAGATAGGGGAAGATTTGTTTTGGAGGGCACTCTATGTAGAACTGAAGCATTTCATATAATCCTAGCTTTCCTATCTGGTTCTCCAGCTTTTCCAGAAATAATTATTGGTGACCCATGGGCCAGATACAAAGTTTAGTTTTCGTTATTTCATGTAAACACTTAAAAGTATTTAGTTTTGCACTTGCAGTAAAACTTCTGCAGTGAATATTTCTGAGATGTTTATGAAGCAAATACTCACTAAAATTGCTGCAAGCAGATCAGTATCCACGAGATGAAGCTTCGGGTGCTCTCAGCTTTATTGCAACATTGAACTTCTCTTCCTCCAGCAAACATTTTTCAGAAAACACATGTAGATGTGTTTGAAAGAGTTTCTGGGGATGTTCTTCTTTGACTTCATACTCTTCCTGAGAAAGAAATTGGTAGGATGCAATTGGGGTGTTAGCAGTGTTTATTAGTTTTGGCTACATAATTTAGCTACCTGAAGAATTAAAAATGATACTGTTCCCTGGGCCCACTTAGAGAGTTTCTGATTTAATAAGCCTGGATTAGAGGCCTCACACTAGACATTTTAAAAACCCTACAGGGAATATACGTGTGTTGAATGCCACTGGATCAGAGTATACAATGGTTTTATTTCCCCCTCCCCACATCTGTCTTTACTGCGCTTCCATTTTTAGAACTTGGTATTAATCAAAACCTATTTTTAAAAATGAATCAAGAAATCCCAAATAGAAATGATTTATAAGTGATCAATAATTTTATACTTTGCTCATTTTTTAATATTCAAGGAATAGCTAAATGGTATCATTTGAAATAAAAATCAAATTATAGTGCAGCTGTGTTAATTAAGAAAACAGAGTAAAGCTTTACGCCTTCTCGTTTGTGTTTCTTCTTTGGAGTCAGGCTTTTATATTTCCTTTGCCTTACGCTTCCTGGTCCCTTTCCCTCTGTTTCCTTCACTCTCTCTCTCTGTTGAACGTTTTACTGGTACCCAAAAGCTTGACATGATCGTGGTTTCCTCAAGGTCTTTCACAGGTGCCACAGATATTCTGTGCATTCCTTACCTGCAGTAAGGCCAAGGGTGAGGAGGAAAGAAGATTAGAAACACACTTTAATGATATATACCTTCCACTTCCGCTTTTAATCTGTGCCTGAAGACACTGGGACCTACATTACAAAATATATTATTGTTTCGGAAAAGGCAGCTGTTGAGGTTTTCTCTTAGCAAGTTCAAATTGAACTCCACGGAATATGGAACAGGAGAAATTATTTATCATCTGTTCGGTTGCCAGCATTTCCTTTGGGCTGCAAAGAATATTCATTTGTATTCCTGTTACGCTCTATTGTGCTCTTCTATCTTTTACCATCCCCTAGGAAAGGCCTGGAAGGAGGAGACGCTTGCTAAACTCCCAGGTTCCTGGCAGCGAGAAAAATGCGAATAAAACGCACGTTTAGTGCAACAGTCCTTAAGTGGGTTATGAATAAATAGTAAACAATAATGGATTTTGTATGGTGTAATTATTTTTATTCAGAAGTCTGGTTACATAGAAATGCGGTATCTGAAAAACATAGGAAGTTATTTATCTCTGGAAACCATATTAGCACTTACGGAAAAGCAGCCAGACTCAGTATGATGTTTATGCACAGACCAAGAATATGACTTAAACCGTAATAATCTTCATCACTGCTGTGAACTATTTTAAAAGAGAAATTTTAATAATTAGTCTGATTATGAACTTTTCCATCTGAGTGACATGTAAACCAGCCTTTGTAAAGACAGTGAAAAAAGGAAACTAGTAAATTGCTCTGCAGCATACCGGGATCATTGAAAAACTTTTCAGCCTTGTTTCTAATGGAGGTCTTCAACTGAAAACGTACGTGTGAAAGTACTAGCTTTACCTTTCTTTTAAAATGTTTAATGATGAAAATATTGATCTATTTCATAATATTCGTTACTCCTGATGCATTTCATACTTATCAAACTGTAACACTGGAATAGCATCCTTTCCATAAGTGGTTATCATATAACATAGCTAATATTTACTTTTAAAATAACAATTGGCAATTTCTGTGATTATGATCCACTGCCTTGGATAGTCAGTTTTGAGTGCAATCAATACAGCAAACTGGTTACTATTTTGGTGGAATAGTTTACTTTTGGAAGCGGTATTTTCAGCCTGCCTTAAAAATTGCTGCTAAAGCCATTACTCTTCACCTAATGAGAGGCTTTCCTGGACTCTTAATGAATACGGTCATTCTCGAGTGCAGTGTTCAATACTGACTGTGGACCATGCTGTTCCAGACCTGAACCGAAATTCATCAACGCCTGTCTTGTTGGTGAAATCATTAGGAAGCAATGCATTATTAAAGAGTTTTTCAGACACAGAGGGTTTGGAATTGCTATTGATAACAAATGTTGCTAATGTTTCCCTGCAAAATTGCGTGGTGAAAGGCCAGGGATCCAAAGCTTCAAGCAGTTTTGAAGCCTGGAGTGGAGTGTGTAACTACTTGTGCTAGGTATGAGCTTTGACTGATAGCTGCTGTTTTGTCCATTAGCTAGAAACGTACAGGAATTCACCCAGCAATGACAGAATCCCCAGGAAAAAAAATAGTAATGTTGAATTTCCTTCACACACAAAAATTGGTAGTGATAAAGCCTTTTTATTTAGACGAGCTGCTCTCCAGTGTTTATTGAAGAGTAGTAGCTCCAGAGGTTAACAGATAGAGCCCTTCAGTTGCTGGGTTTGAAGTCTGTTGATTTTATGAGTACCAATAAGGAAAGGCAACATAGCTATAAAAAAGTGCAAACGACTTCAAATATGTTCTGTTTTCTGAGACCTACAATTACCCCGCTCCTTATATTGTCTCTGGCTTTTGCGCATTTGACCTGATGTTTTAGAAGGTTCTGATTTGGCATTATAATTACTGTTTTCATCATCACAGATTTTAGAAATTTATTTTTATATTGAATTTTACTGTGCAAGTGAAGGATTTTATTACTTAGCTACATTCTGTATTGATACTTAAAATGGCTTTTACCATACGCTAACCAGGTGTTCAACACCTAGTGCTGAGAATGATTGTCAGCTGACTTGGGAGCAGAGAGCACAACTAGACTTTTCTTTGTGAGTTGCCTATTTGTAAAAGTAACCTTTAGGTTTAGTGGTGCAAGTACAGGTTTGCTATATAGGTAAACTTCTGTCATAAGGGCCTAGTTGATCACCCAGGCATTAAACCTAGTACCCATAATTTATTTTTCCTGATACTCACCCTCCTCCACCCTCCACCCTTTGGAGGGCTCCAGGGTGTGGTGTTTCCCTCTGTGTGTCCGTATGTTCTCAACATTTAGCTCCCAGTTAAAAGTGAGAACATGTAGTGTTCGGTTTTCTGTTCCTGTGTAGTCTGCTGAGGATAATGGTGTCCAGCTCCATCCATGTCCCTGTAGAGGACATGATCCTTTTTTATGACTGCATAGTATTCCATGGTGTGTATGTATCATATTTTCTTTATCCAGTCTGTCATTGATGGACATTTAGATTGCTCCATGTCTTTGCTATTGTGGATGGTGCTTCAGTGAACTTACATGAGCATGTGTCTTTACAATAGAGTGATTTATATTCTTTTGAGTATATATTCAGAGAATGGACCTTTCAACAAAAGAGATTGTTTATTACTGAAGTCCCTTTGAGTTAATTTGAAATTTGTATGTTGGAACTCATTAGCAGGGATTTTAGCAAGCTCAGTGTTTTCTTGAAGGAATCTGATGGAAGGATATATTGATATTCTGCGTCATGTCTAGACATAAATTGGAAAGCTTCAGGTGTGGTGAAGTGAGAAGTCGGTAGCATATGGCAGTATGTTGACTACATGAGCCTCTTTATGATTTAGGTGTTTTCAGTTTCATATTACTTTAAAAGATTTGGAACAGAAACTGATGTTGTTTTAACATTCATATATACTGGGTTCTTTTTAAGTACTTTATATGTATTAATTTAGTCTTTTCAAGAATCTCATGAGGTAGGTATAATTACTGCATTCTTGTAAAGAATGGGATTGGGTTATATGAGAATAAGGAACTTGTTAGGACTTGAAGTCAAGCAGTTGGGCTCCAGAGCCCTCTTTTTTTTTGTGAGACAGGGTCACACACTCTCACTCAGGCTAGAGTGCAGTGGTGCAATCTCAGCTCACTGTAGCCCCTGCCTCCCAGGTTCAGGTGGTTCTAGTGCCTCAGCCTCTGAAGTAGCTGGATTACAGGCATATGTCACCATGCACAGCTAATTTTTTTACTTTTAGTAAAGATGAGGTTTTACCATGTTGGCCAGGCTGGTCTTAAACTCCTGATCTCAAATGATCCACCAGGCTTGGCCTCCCAGAGTGCTGAGCTTATAGGTATGACCCACTGCACCTGGCCCAAGGTCACTCTTAAACCTATGCTCTGCAGGGCCACTAGGTTAGGGAGGGACATAGAAATTTAGGAATGAGAAAATGATATTTGGCTATCTTACATGAATTAAAATGAATTTAGATAACTTAAAAAATTACAAGCTCACATAACTAGTCTGTGGCAAAACAGACACTAGAGTTCAAGTCTCCTAACATGTCAGCGTGAGACTGGGGACAGAGGCTGGGAATGTGGCTCTAGTGTGTGGCTGTGTTGGCATGAAGCCTTGTTGGAGGTAAAAGGCCTTAGAACCATGCCCGTCTCTGCCATTCTCTAGCTCGGTGAACCAGAATAGCTTAGGCTTCCTAGAATTTGATGAACTCATCCTAGAATAAAAAGTTAAAATGATCTCTAAGCCTTTTCTATTCTAAAATTCGCTGATACAAATTTAATACCTGCCGTCCCCACCAATACACACACACACACACACACACACACACACACACACACACACAGATTTAGTATCCCTAATGTGATGATCTAAAATCCTCCCAAATCCAAAATGTCTTGAGTACTGACATGATACCACAAGTAGAACATTTCCACCAGAGAATTATAAGCTTTATCAGAAAAAAAAGAAAAAGAATTTCACAGCTGACCTCATGTGACAGGTTGCAGTGTAAATGCTGTCAAAACTTTGTTTCGTACCCAAAATTATAAATATTCTTTGAGGTGTATATGAGCCAGATGAGCTTTGTGTTTAGACTTGGGTCTCATCCACAGTTACCTAATTATGTGTAGGCAAATATTCCCAAATCTGAAACACTTGTGGTCCCAAGCATTTTGAATAAGTGATTCTCAGTTTGTGTATCTCCTGTGTGTGTGTGTGTGTGTGTGTGTGTGTATCTATTTAGAATTCCTCCCTTAAGGTTTTATCTGTCATGAGTCAGTCATTTATGTAAAAGAGAAACTTATGTATTCTATTGGTGGGAAAGTTTAAGAAATAAAGAGGACTTCTGTGGTAGGTAGAAATTTGGACCATCAAAGTTTTTTTCTCAGTTAATATTCTACATCAAAGTTTCATTTAACAAAGGCAGATTACCACTTTGGGAGGCCGAGGCGGGTGGATCACGAGGTCAACAGATCGAGACCATCCTGGTCAACATAGTGAAACCCCGTCTCTACTAAAGATAAAAAAATTAGCTGGGCCCGGTGGCGCGTGCCTGTAGTCCCAGCTACTCGGGAGGCTGAGGCGGGAGAATTGCCTGAACCCGAGAGGCGGAGGTTGCAGTGAGCCGAGATCGCGCCATTGCACTCCAGCCTGGGTAACAAGAGCGAAACTCCGTCTCAAAAAAAAAAAAAAGGCAGATTACAAATCATCAATAGAACAAAATAGCATTAATTTATTTTTAAAACTTTAAAAGTGAGATATTAAAAAATTAAATATAAGGTAATTTGTATACAAGTCACACTTTCTGGGAACTTAGACTAGTAGGGATATTTAAGGTATTTAATTATATAAATTACCTTAAACATAAGGTAATTTATACAAAATGACCTGTAGGTTGATATAAAATCACTCTCTTCTTCTTTCTTCAAAGGACCTCCCAGTACCTGAAAAAGTATAGCATATTTAGGTGTATACTGTTTAACCATCTGCTCCCTACCAGTGTCAGTTCCCAGAAGGTGTGACCTGTTTTGATGATATAGTATGTGTACCATCAAGAGCAGAGGTCAGGAAATGTTTTCTGTAAAGGGCTAGATACTGTTGCAGGCTTGGCCCATCATACTGTCTTGTTGCAGCTACTCAACTCTGTTGTAGCATGAGTGTCGACACAGAAAACCCAAGCACTTAGTTGTGTCTGTGTCCCCAAAAAGTTTTATTTACAAAGGCAGATGTTGGTCTGGATTTGGCCTGCAGGTCGTAGTTTGCTAACTGTTGATCTAGACCAGGTCCTGTCCTATAGCAGAATCTTAATAGCTATTTATTAAGTTCATGAGCAAAAATGATAATTGCTATTCATAGAAGACATGTTTAAAACATTAATGCTTTAACATGTATATTTAGCCCACCCTGGACAAAAGTCCCTGCTTGGAAGATGTACTATTCTCTGATCCATTCTTTCTGTAAGACTTTATTGATGTAACAGTTGGCCATGTGGACACCAGCTCCCTAAGTTTGGATGAATTTTGTTTGCCTTCAACAAGTGTCCTTTCTCTTGTTTTCTTTTCTCTTGTTTCCCTGTTTTATCTTGAAACCTGTCTTTTTATCAACAGTCTTTTATTGATTTTTTTTCGTCTGACATTTCCAATTTCTAAGCTTGTACTCTTGACCCAAGAATCATGTTCTCGGCTAAAATGATTTCTTTAGCATACAATTTTGAGCTTTGGAACTATTATATGTAACCCTGTGATTCAAGTAAATTCAGAAAAAGGAAACCTTTCAGCGTTTTTCTTTGGGCTTTTTACTTTTGAAAGCCTTATTAAAATTTCAAATGTCTGTTTAGGAGTCGGGAAGAAAGAAGTGAAGGGTGTAGTTTGAGGTTGATAGGTACTTTAAGAATCTTGAGACTTTTGTTTAGATTTAATAAACTGAGTGGAGAGTAAAATACAGATATCTAAGGCTCTCCTATAATGCTCTTTAGTTCACATTTTCAGGTTTTTAAAAATTATTTGGCTCGAGTAGAAACTAAAATTTAAATACTATAGACATTGTGTCTGTGATTTGATTTTCTTCTACTTACAAAACGAATAAGTTCACCTGTTACTATTTCATGGACGCTGGCAGAAAATAGAATACTCCTAGGTTCAAATAAAGACATAAAGGACTTTATGATGTACAAGCAGCAAGGGTATCAGTGTGTTCGTGTTGGCGTCCCTCGCTCCCAGTTCTGCAGAACTGCCTCAGTTTGGCCCAGATGTATGCTAAGCACATAGTGGGTTTGCACTGTGGCTGAGGAGTGCTGAGTTGGGATGGTCTGTCGCTTTTATATATAGTAAATGCAGCTTGGTCTTTGCCTAGGGGCTGAGGCTCACCACCTCTGTCACGGTTGCTCACTGCAAACACAGCCCTGAGAGATGGACTGAGTAAAGAGTGGTCAGGATCTTGCATTCTTGGCACACCCACTATGACGTGAAGGAAAGCGCTAGGCCCGAGGAGGACTGTCTCTGCTGACAATAGGTAGAATGATTGGAAGTTACATGAGACTAGCTGGGAGTGGCACATGGTGACCCTGGTGATCTCCTAGAGAAGAAATCAACGTGAAGAGAGGAGGACTGTTAAGCTGTGCAGTATCTTACGGGGCTCCACTAAACCTCAAATGGTTATTTCCTAGAGACTATTTCTGCCAGCCAGTGAATCTCTACCCATGTCATCTAACTACTTCCTGTCAGTTAGATACCAAAGTTTATTTTTGATTAAATTATCTAGAAAGTGAACAGCTGAAATTTCATAGTTCAGATTCTCTGTGATAAGTCACAGATATCTCATCTCTCCACAGTGAAACTTGTTTATAGAAGTTTCTGATTAAAAATACTTCTTTCTTTTTGTTGTATTCTTGTCAATGTGAAATTCACATAAAACTTCGGCACCGAGTTAGAAGGGAGGGGTCTGTGACATGGGTAAATTATTGCAGAGCAAGTATGCCATGCATTTAAATCTACGGAGTACAGACAGTGGCGTGAAGCTAATAAACCGGGCTTTCTTGGTGTTGCTAGCACTGCCAGAGATCCATTGCCATTGCTGAGTCTGAAACTCGGCTTGAATTACCAGACTAAGCATGAGGAAACGGTGTTTTCGATTCTGCCTCAGGCATTATAACATGGGCATAACATTATGAAAAAGGACAAATCCAAACATTTTGTTCATATTCTTTATTAAAAAAGGTAACCAAACAACTGAGTATAAATTAAGACTTTATAAAAAATCTGGAAATCTTGACGTAAGAGTTATGCTAGGGCAAGAGTTGTTTTTGACAAAAGCATTTTTAGGAGTTATTTTCCATGTTGAACAGGAATGACAAACCTAATGAGGAAAACAAAGTATGTTTGGAATTTTGAAATGCTAATAATGTATGAATAAGGATCCTTTCATTTTTGGCTATTTGATTTTTAAATTTCGATGACTAATACAACTCCATCTGGTCTGGCAAGCAATGTTTAGATACTCTTTCGCGTACAACTGAGTTTGGTACAAAGTTGATCTCGGGATACTAATGAAGGATTTATAGAGTTGGTCTGACACTATAATTGGAAGCCACTTCACAGCGGCGATGAGAACCTTTTTTCTAGGTTTATAATTTTAACAGGTTTATTGGACTTCTACAATATGGAGTGCGTATTTTTCTCTGTTAGTAGTTTACAACCAAGTGTGAGAATATACATATACATCATAGAAGACTAATATGAACCTTATTAATGAGTTCAGGTATCAGAGAACTATAGAAATTTAGAAATTGAGGAAATTTATTTACATGATTCATTGCATTAATAGAGCAAAGGAAATAATTATTCTGATGAATGCAGAAAACCAATCAAGCAACAACCAAAAGCCCTTCAGAAAGTTCAGTACTGTGTGGTGAAGGGCTTTTTAAGCTCAGTCATGTACTGTACGGTGGCATTTTAATTTGATGCCAGAATGAAGGTGTTCACTTTTGTGAACGGCACCACATACACAGTAGGCAGCCAACAGGATGAAGAATGTGTTTGAATCCTAATATTGATGAGCTACTTTCTCAATATAACTTACTCTTGCATATCCATAAGAAAAAGAAATCCAAAAGGGTACAAATAGATAGGTTACTAAGGAAAATCAGAAGACCATCAAGTATATAAAGGTGAGAGGTAGGCAGAACTCAGCTCTGGAGGTGGGGCTTAGCCTTTGGACCAAATTGAGGATTAGCATAAACAGGTTGGGCAGAAGCACCTTCCTAAAAGACAGGCCCATCAGTGTGCCATGGCAACACGAAGGAATTACCACTTCTTTTCATGACAACGATGAGACATCCTGGAAGTTACCACTCTCATCCTAGAAATTCCTGCATAAACTGCCTTTTAATTTGCATATAATTAAAAGTGGGGTATAAATATGAATGAGTGCTGGACTGCCTCTGGGCTGCTGCTCTGGGCACACTGCCGGTGGTTAACCCAGTTCTGCCAGGAGCACAACTGCTGCTTCAGTAACAGTTGCTGTTCAACACTAACCCACCATTAAGGTCTTTCCTGGAGGAAGCCAAGAATTTTCCCGGGCTAACCCCAACTTGGGGGCTTGCCTGTCCCATGTCAAGGGGATGTCAAATTTAAATAATAGAGAAATGAATAAGGAAACAACAATGAACACTTCTGAGAAGTCATCAAATTTCTTTTTTAAAGGGCCAGATAGTAAATACTTGGCTTTGCAGGCCATATTCCCCCTTTGCAATTACTCAACCCTGTCATGGTAGCATTCAAGCAGTGTAGGCAATACATAAACAAATGGACATGGCTGTGTTCCAATAAAACTTTATAAAAACAAGTGGCTGGACAATAGGCCATGCTTTGCAGATCCTTTTTGGTGCCAATAATTAGAAAGATAGACAATGCCAGCCTTTTCAGGCATGTAAGAATACTGAAACTCTCACATGGTGCTGGTGGGAGTTGATTGCGGCAGTCACTACCTTGTGACATTTAGCATTATGTCACATTAAGTATCCTTCAACCCAAACTTCTACTTCTGGACTCATGTCCCACAGACATTCCTTAAAGATTGATGTGACACATGTCTGAGACTGTTCATTGCAGCATTGGTTGTGATGGTGAGAACTGAAGGCAGTCAGTTACGGAGTGGATGCTAAGATGTGGATGTAGTAAATGGAGAATCAAGGAGAACTTCTATGCAGTGGGCTAGATGAACAGTTATATGGATGGAGTTTAACAACAGTTCTGAACAAATGGTGAGAAAGAGAAGAAAATAGAAAATAAATTCCCATTTATTCAGGAACACATCCAGGTATACAGGTAAACACGTTAGAATGTGTCTATGGAATAAATGGGAAAATGGGGATTACGAGAAGCAAAACGTGAGATGGGACTTTGGGAGCCCCATGAGGATAGGGTGTTCAGAACTCTGGAGAATGAGACACTCAACTCTGTAATGGAGAGAAAAGGTCTAGGAAATGGAAGAAGAGGCAAATCTAAGGCAGTGCTACCAAAGAAGGCGACTTGAGCCTACCGTGAGTAGTGAGCAGCCAAGCTCCCAAGAAGCTCCTTCCCTGCTGAAGGCCCACATTCCTTTTCCAAGGTCTTCCCTGTGTGAATTGATTTGTTTTCCAGGATTTTTCCTGTGTGAATCGAATCCTTCTCCAGGATCTTCCCTGTGTGAATCGATTCCTTCTCCAGGATCTTCCCTGTGTGGATCGATTCCTTCTCCAGGATCTTCCCTGTGTGGATCGATTCCTTCTCCAGGATCTTCCCTGTGTGGATCGATTCCTTCTCCAGGATCTTCCCTGTGTGGATCGATTCCTTCTCCAGGATCTTCCCTGTGTGGATTAATGCCATATAGGACATCTTCCCTGGCTGCACTCTTGTTCATGGGCCCAATCCACACCCTTACCAACCATCTCCATTTTGCTGACCTGGGTCCCAGAGCCTTTGTTTCAGGACCTGTTTTTGACTGCCCATGGCACCTTTAGCTCTGACAGTTTCTGCTGGATGCAGTGGCTCAGCCCTGCCCAGCACTTTGGGAGGCTGAGATAGGTGGATCGCAAGGGTAGGAGATCACGATGATCCTGGCCAACATGGTGAAATCCCATCTCTACTAAAAATGCAAAATTATCTGGGTGTGGTGGCACAAGCCTGTAATCCCAACTACTTGGGAGGCTGAGGCAGGAGAATCGCTAGAACTTGGAAGGCAGAGATTGCAGGAAGTAGAATTGTTTCATTGAATTCCAGCCTGGTGACAGAGTGAGACGCTGTCTCAAAAAAAAAATAAAAATACCTTAAAAATAAAAGATTTGACATCTTCTATTGTAATCTATTTCTAATGTAATCTGTTCCACAGTGGCTGGTCACACTCCATCCTGCCTCAACCATAGCGCCTCAAACTAGACCCGTGATAAGGTAGATGGGAAACTTAGAGTTCTAATAAAGACAAAATTTATTTGTATTAATGCAAGCTGTAAATAACTGTCCAGGCATCCTCTCGATGCCACTTTTAGAGAGGCCACTTCTCTAAAATAAGCAAAGAACACAATATCAAAAATCTTTAGAATTTAAAAAGTTTAAACCCTTACCATACATAAACTTTTCTAAGTGAATAGTTGAAATTTTTTGTGTAAAATTTAACATAGTTTTATGGTATGAATAGCCATGTGTTTGCCAATCTACATATTTCTTTCTACTCAAAGTCCTAATTTGTGTGTGTGTGTGCGTGTGTGTGTGTGCGTGTGTGTTTTTATATATATATGTATATGAAAAATGGTTACTTTTGTAACAGAAAGTAAAATAAGAAGCAGTATCCAGCTGTTGAATCCAGAGAAGTCAAATTGGTAGTCAGGGGTCTAGTCTGAGGCATTACTACATTTGAGGTGGGATTGAGTGACCAGCCATTATGGGATAGATTAAGTCGGGACTAAACACACAATTCCAAGTGAATAGAAAAATGCAAATGTGTGTGTGTGTGTATACATATAATAAAATAGAGAGAACTTGGGCAAGGCAATTGTCCTTTGGAGGCTACAGAATAGTACAGAGAGCAATATCTGAAAAGATTTGAGTATTACCCTGTTCCAAAGAAGAGAAGATTTGGGGACTTTGTAAAACCACCTGCTTGGATAATTGCATAATTGACAACAAAACAGCCTCATAGTTGGTGGTACAGATTTACAGAGAGAGAAAATAGTGTTGCTTTCTGTAATGTAGGATCTTTGTTTTGATAAAAGAATTTAGTGCAATCTATTTTTTAAATAATAGTTTGTCTTATAAGAATCTGACTTTGTTAAATAAATCCATGTTGAATTTCCCATACATTAAAAAGCAAGGCAGACTTTTTTCTCAAATGCATTCCACTCATGATACACTTTGTAAGTACTTACAGATCCCTTGTCTTAGAGAGTATTTCTTCTCAAGTTTGCTCACTGATAGAATGACTCCATGTGTACTTTCCACTTACGTTTAGATTTTCTGTTGGTTGTAACACTATGTGTTTCATTGAATAAAAAAGTGAAGACCATCTAGAGATGACAGTTTCATAGTCTTCCAGTTTAGTCATAGCTTCTCTAATTCTGTTCCACCACTGGAGCCGTTACCGTATTTCGTTCTCCCAGATCCAGACCTTAAACACCCTACGGCCTTTGCACCGGCCGGCATCACCAGGCAACTGGGCCGGTGGTAACAGCGCAGCCAGAACTCACACAGAGTTGTCTGGGTCACTTCCTTGAGCCATCTTAGCCTGATCTTGGCACTATGATCTGTTGGGTGCTGTCCAACAAAAGTATCCTCTTTCACTGAGAATTCGCCCGGAGTGTCAAAACTTGTTTGCTTTTTGTGGGTGTGCTTGGCGGGCAACCCTCTTTTTTTCTCATTACTACTTGATTTTTCTCAACCTCCTGATTGTGTCAGCAATTGTTGACCTTTTGGTGAGTGTGAGTTCCAATTTGACTTCTCTGGATGGAGTAACTGGATACTGATTTATTTTACATTCTGTTACAAAGATAACCATTTTTCTTGGTGACGAAAGTGATCTGGCTGCCTGCAATGTTATTTTACTCACACTGTGCAGAGTAGATGAACGGCTGCAAAAGCATGGTTGTGTTGGGGGACAGTTCCTGGTCGGCAACTATTGTGTTTTCAAAAGGTTTTAAAAAAATTAACTTAGAATTATGGGAAGAAGAAAATGTACTTGACATCTGGGTCTCCAGGAGAATATATTACATAAAAATAAGTAAATATATATCTTGAGTAAATAATATAAATGTCTTGACTCTAGTAAATCAGGCGAAAATACTGGCTCTTGGATTTATGGTGTCTTAGGAGGATTTTTTTTTAAAGAGGATTTTCCTCATTCCAATCTTTCAAAAACATAATCCTTTAGATTTAAAGAGATTCACTGCTGTTTGAAAGGGGGTCTGAGCTGTTAAAGGTCTCTTGGGCAGCCAGCATGCTGAAGCCTCTGAGTAGGTATGTGAATCAGCAAGATGCTTTCTCCTTTTAGTTTCAGCGCAGTGGGTGAAGCCTGACACGTAAATCCAGAGAGTAGGAGATTGGAGGTGAACATAATTTTACTGAAAAAAGCTATGAACAAGAGCTGTTAGCTTATTTCTTTGCCACATGAAGCACAGAACCAAGTAACAATGCTGGGTAAGTATCCTTAAGGCACTTAAATGGTTGATGACCGACTAAAAATGCTAGACAAGTTTGCTACTGTTAGAAAACCATATTCGCCCTGGGAACTAACATCTTGGATGTCCACTCAAGAGACCTACTGAAAGCTGGTAATTTCAAAGACGACAGGAGGATAAATTTACAACGATGGGAAGAAACCAGCGTAAAAAGGCTGAGAATACTCAAAATCAGAACC
>CM052667.1:2485196-2528614 GCA_028533165.1 Leontopithecus rosalia | reverse complement strand
TCCCTCCCTTCCTCCCCCAACCCCCCCCTCCAAAAAAAAAGAAAACCATATTCGCTCACTTTGGGTGGCCTCTCTGGATGGGATGCTTACAGTGCTAGCTGTTGGCCTTGTGTAGCTGTACACTTCTAGCAAGATTACACGTGAGATTCCTGCTGTAAGTCAGATGAGCGGAGGAAGTATGGTGGGTTCTGTCTATAAACAATGTGATTTTAAAGATGAATTGCGGCAGTTGATTTGGATACTACCCAGTCTTAGAGAAAAAACGCTTTTCTGTTAGAGTTTAATCAGGACCTAGGAGGGAAGGATTATGGTCTACGCAAGTGCATGATGAGGCCAAAGAACTGAAGTCCATGGAAAAAATGCCCTTAGAGTCTCCTCTGGTTTTGGGCAATACCTTGATCTGCTTTTCCCCATGGGCGTTTGTAGATGAGACCTGTGGCTGATGTAACCACTGATCTGGTCTCTTTCAAATTGGCTTCTGCAGACTATAGGTCCTGAGAATCGGAAGCATCCTGTAGCCCACTGCTCCTCCTTCCCCTCTCCGTCCCTGCTGCAGTGGGCCTTTTGGATGGGCTACTCTGTTTTGTTTTGTTTTGTTTGTTTTTGAAATGGAGTTTCACTCGTTGCCCAGGCTGGAGTGCGATCTGGGCTCATCACAACCTCTGCCTGCCATGTTCAAGTGATTCCCTGCCTCAGTCTCTCCAGTAGCTGGGATTACAAGTATGAACCACCATGCCTGGCTAATTTTGTGTTTTTAGTAGAGCTGGGGTTTTACCATGTTGCCCGGGCTGGCCTTGAACTCCTGAGCTCAGGCATTCCACCCGCCTCGGCCTTCCAAAGTGGTGGGATTACAGACGTGACTCACTGCACCTAGCCAATGGGCTACTCTTTTTCAGCTCGGAATGGAGAAAGGATGGCCAAAGAAAGTGACTATCAGTGTTTCCAACTGTCTGACCCCATAACCCTACCAGATTTACTATGAGATGTCTTGCTTGAGGGAGGGAGGGGAAGCCGCACCCTCCTTTCCTTACTGAGAGCTGTACCACTGACTTTTTTGCCTTCTCCAAGTCAAAATGCCTAGGGTCTGGATTAGAATGGCCAGCTATGCTGGTTTGCTTAGGAGCAAGGGGTTTTGCAGGATGTAGGACTTTCCTTTTTAAAAATCTAGAAAATTAGACAAACTGAAAAGGGCTGGTCACCCTCTTTCTCAATTCCAGCCTATTGAGTGATTCTCTATGGTAAATAGGGATATTTTCTCTACATACAGAGAGAACGCTATGGTCTAAATTCTTTTGGTCTTGTTAATGATATTCTGACGAGAGAGCAAATCTTTGTAAGATTTACTTCAAAAATGCTATTTATAAACATTAGAATCTCACTCTTCTAGAACTGTCCTCATCCCAGAAGAATAAAATCTTGAGCCAGCTCTAGGATATATTATACGTTTAGGAAAAATAGAGAAAATGTGAAAACTATCATTACATGAAAAACTCTCCTTTTAAGAATAGAATAAGCTTATCCTATATAACCGAAGCAGTGATTTTCAGAGTGCATTTCTGTGACAGCCAAGTTTTTAGTGAGCTGTTTCAGAGCTTTGATTCAGCTTTTGCTAAGCAATATGTGCATATATCTTACATATATTTGTATAGATGTGTACATATCTACATGTACATGTGTAGATGAATAAAAACCTTTATTAAAAGCCAACACACGGCTAGGGATGGTTGCTCATGCCTGTAATACTAGCACCTTGGGAGGCCAAGGTGGGTGGATTGCCTGAGCTCCGGAGTTCGAGACCAGCCTGGGCAACGTGAAACCCTGACTCTATTAAAAACAACCAAAAAACAAAAAACGTGTGGTGGCAGTGTGTTCCTGTAATCCCAGCTACTTGAGAGGTTGAGGCAGGAGAATCACTTGAACCCGGGAGGTGGAGGTTGCAGTGAGCCAAGGTTGCACCACTGCACTCCAGCCTGGGAGATAGAGCGAGACTCTGAGTGAAGGGAAAAAAAAAGGCAACACACTTATAAAATAATATATTTCTTAAAAAACTGCCAAATGGGACAAGGTAGCCTTTCCAGAGTAATACATTTCTTTGGATTAGTACTTTATGCATGTTAATTTCTCTTGCCAGGACTTGCAACAAATCTCCTGTCATCTCATTCATAACTCTTCACATTTTAAATTACCAGTAGTGAATAGAGACCTTTTTTCCCCTGGTTTATTTTATCTCTTGCATCTAGCATGACTCCAGGTCCATGGGAATATTTAATAACACTTTTCAAGTGAGTGAATTCTGAGGTTGCAATGTTTTGTCATTTGTAACTGTTTACTTACAAAATTCAAAATTGTTCTATGTAGTATGCAAAAAAAACTGAAGCAAGTGGGAAATGAGGATGTTAATGCCATAATGTTTGTAATGGATCTTTGAAGAATTATTTCTTTGTTTTTTTTTTTTTTTGAGACAGAGTTTCGCTCTTGTTACCCAGGCTGGAGTGCGATGCCGCAATCTTGGCTCACCGCAACCTCCGCCTCCTGGGTTCAGGCAATTCTCCTGCCTCAGCCTCCTGAGTAGCTGGGACTACAGGCATGCGCCACCATGCCCAGCTAATTTTTTGTATTTTTAGTAGAGACGGAGTTTCACCACGTTGACCAGGATGGTCTTGATCTCTTGACCTCATGATCTACCTGCCTCGGCCACCCAAAGTGCTGGGATTACAGAATTATTTCTATTCTGTGAACTTCGTGGCCTCAATACAGGAATAGTTTCCATGGACTTAGCAAGGGTTCCGTAAATTGTTTTCAGTTTGTGAAACTGGTATCCACTGATCGCAATACTTACAGTCAACTGTGATGAGTGACAGGCCCCACAGATGTACATTTCCTGTCTTGGAACCTGTGACAGTTTTCTTACATGGCAAGGGGGAAGTAAGAGTGCAGATGTAAATAAGATTGCTGATAGGTGACCTTAAAATAAGGACATTTTTCTGGATTATCCAGGTGGGCCCAGAGTAATAAATGTTCTTACATGTGGAAAAGGAAGGCAGAAGAATCAGTGATAGAATGTGAGAAAAACTTGACGGGTGTAGCTGGCTTTGCAAAGGGAGGGGCAAGCACAACCCAAGGAATGCCGGCTGCTACAAAAGGCCAGAATGGAAGTCTCGCGTGGAGCCTCCATAAGGAAAGCAGCCCGGGGCACTTGATTTTAGCCTGGTAAGCCATGCTTTGGACTTAGAACCTCCAGAACTGTAATGTAATAAGTCTGTTTTCAGACACGAAGTTTGCAGTGATTTGTTACAGCAGCAGTGGGATGGGGATATATCATCAAAACAGTAATATATCGTTGTTCTCACTTTTTTCTAAGTAAATGTTTTAGGTTGGAACTTAGACACTAATTGTATAATGACACTCATGTTTTATTTTGTGTCACTCCCTAGATTGTAATAAAAGGGTTCTTTTTAGGCTAAAAATTATAATTTTCATATAAAAAAAGCACAATAGAACTAGCTGTTAAAGTGTTTAAGTATGTTTTCTCCAACTTAGGTTTACTAAACATCTTGAGTATCTTAAAAATAATTTTTATAAAATCTTTTTTTTATTTTTTGAGACACAGACTCATTTTGTTACCAGACTGGAGTACAGTGGTGTGATCTCTGCTCACTGCAACCTCCGCCTCCCAGGTTCACATGATTCTCCAGCCTCAGCCTCCCAAGTGGCTGGGATTACAGTCATGTGCTACAATGCCCAGTTAATTTTTTTCTTTTTAGTAGAAATGGGGGTTTTACCATGTTGCCCTGATTGGTCTCGAACTCCTGAACTCAGGCAATCCTCAGCCTTCCAAAGTGCTAGGATTACAGGCTTAAGCCACTGCTCCAAGCCTAAAATCTTTTTTTAATTACAAAAGTAATTACCAAAGTAATGTTAACTGTCGAATATTTGGTCAAGCAAAAAGAAGACCCTCTGTAACTCCAGTACCTTTCCCATCCAAATATAACCACTGTCAATGTTTTTGTGCATATTTATCTAGCTGTTTTGAAATGTTTCTATCGGTACTTTTTTTTTTGGAAAATTGATATCTTACATATGACTTTAGTCCATTTTTTCTTAACATTTCATAAATGCTTTTCCATATTAAACATTTCTTTATGATATAGTTTTAACACTTGGATGGCATTTCATTACGCAAAAGTCAAATGACCTAATTTTGTAATATTTAGGTGGTTTTGTGAAAAGTTTTTAGCTTCTATGTGCTTATTCTACAAACGTTCAGATAAATAAAAAGAAAATGAAATAATGTCGAACCAGAAATAATTACTGTTATCACCTTATTTTATATTCACAAAAATTAAGTGTGTGAATATCCATGTATCTATTGTCTCAGAATATGTAGTTCATGGCATTAAGTATTTCTACAATGTCATTTTAAAAGGCTATTTAGTATTTTATTTGTTTTAACTTAATAAACCAACATACTGTTAGCTGTTTAGTTTGTTTACAAACAAATCCTTATTTATTTTTGAGATGGAGTTTCACTCTTCTTGCCCGTGCTGGACTGCAATGGCGTGGTCCTGGCTCACTGCAACCTCCACCTCCCAGGTTCAAGTGATTCTCCTGCCTCAGCTTTCCCAGTAGTTGGGATTACAGGTGTGCACCACCATGACTGGCTTTCTTTTTTTTTTTTTTTTGTATTTTTAGTAGAAACAGGGTTTCACCACATTAGCCAGGCTGGCCTCAAACTTCTGACCTCAGATTATCTGCCCCCGCCTCGGCCTCCCAAAGTGCTGGGATTACAGGTGTGAGCCACCAAGCCAGGTCACAAATCTTATTCACATTTAACTTGCTTTTCTTGTGATAACTTTAGAAAAGTGAAATTTACATGTAAAGAAGATATTTAAATTTCAAGGCCTTGGACTTGTACTTAGGAAATGAACCTCAATGAACTGAACAGATTTGCATTCTGATTATTTAGGAATAAACATATAGATTAATTTCCACCTGTATATGAAAATCAAATCTAATTGTTTTGATTTGCTTCTTCATAAATATTACACTATTAATGTTTGTTTTTTCTTCCCCCCTCCACAAACTGCCTTCCTATAGACTTTGTTCATTTTAGGCTGGGATAGGTGGCAGTTTAGTAATTGAAGGCTGTTCTTTACAGACTAACTAGATTAATTTTTTTCATACATTTACATTTTGCCTCTCAGTTTCATAATTTGTATTGGAAAGTGAAGCCTTTAAATCTTACGTCTCCAAATAATAAATCTTATTTTTAAAGGTTTTTTCCTTGGTTATCTTATGCAGAAAGAAAGCTTTTGTTTGTTGTAATATAAATATTCGCCAGTTTTTATTGCTAGTGTTTTTGTTTAATTCAACTCATTAACCAGATGTTTTCGTTGGATATGGACTTAGTTGAAGATCTGGCTTATTTTCCCCGCATGATTAACTCATTGCCCACTTATTAATTTATCTGCTTAGATTTGTAATGTCCCTTTATGCTATAGTGTCACATAATTTCTCATAAATACTAGGGCTGAAGGGCTCTTTATTCTGTTTTGTTGGCTTAGCTCTCTTTCCTTGAGCTAGCATTTTATTGTACCCATAAATAATATTTTGAAAATGTTGATAGGCCCTTAAAAGGAAGTATATTTGGGACTTGGAGGAATTAAAATTAGAAATATTAAAGTTTAGTAGATATTAAATCATCCTTATTAGTTGTAGTTTTCTAATCGTCTCCCTCTTACTTTTGGCCACTTGGTGTGTGCCGGAGGATGATGTGTCTCGTGTTCCTGTGCTTCTGTCAGCTTTTTGAGTGCATTTGCTTTTTGTACTTTCACGCCGTGTGATCTGATACATAGACATTCAGGACTTGTCATTCTTACAGACTGTACATTAATTACTATAAAACAGTCCTATTTATGACATAAAATATCTGTCTCTTGAATTCAGCTTCTTCTGATACAGATATTGTACACTGTCACTCTGATATCTTCACCTTTCACTTTTCATTTTCTTTGTTTTGCTTTAAATTGTTTCTTATAAGTGATAGTTTATTTTTTTACATAGTCATCAAATTTGTATTTTAAAAAGAGAATCTAATTCTTGTGCATGTATAATCCGAAGTAATATATTTATCTTTTCTATTTCACTTTACCTTAAAATAATGAGTAGCACTTTGTATCTTTTGTCAAATAGACTGAATGTTCTTAACAGTCAGTGAAACTACATGAGCACAGCAGCATATTACAGTCGCAAAGAGCAAGTACACAACAGCTCTCACAAGTTGGGTCATGATAAGTTCTGGGCTGAAACCTCATTTATGAGCCTGTAAGTTAAACAGCTGGACCTTTGACAAACCAAACCCCTAGGTGTTAGTGTCAGTTAGTGTTCATATGTTTTATTCTATTCTAGTGTCACAGGTATCCGTCTAGTGCATCTCTACTGGACTGAGGTATAATCTTCCCTTGCCTCCTTGCTCTTTTTCTGGTATTTACCAATTCACACATGTGAAACTAGAATTTGGAAGGTGCGTTTTGATCAGTGTTCTTCCCGCGTGGAGTCTGGCGACATTAGAAGCACTTTATCCCAGGATGCGTCAGACCGGTGTCAGTGCCTAATTAATATGTACAGGTACTTCCTAGTATTTTGGTTTCTCGAAGGTATACGTATAGATTTTAAGTATTGGCTTCACCCTTTCTCTGGCTGCCTAAAAGGTGAATATACCTCAGTATACAGACTCAGTATTAAACTCAGCTCTGAGGTGGGAAGGGAAGAGTGAGAATGTGTGTGTGTAGCTGCTAGCTGTGATTCTCTTCCACCTCCAAATATCTCGTAATCAGTAGACAGTCTTCGAAGATTCCAGCAAAGGTGGTGCTCTCATTGTACTCCCCGCTTGCCCCATTATTTAGTGCGCTTAAGAAAATCTTTTTCTGAATCTTTAAAAGTATTTCGCTGAATAATTCCTAACCAAGGTTCATTTTGGTCTGGGTCTTGGCTTTCTCACTTCTTCATTATTCCTGGATGACTGGAAGAGCTGTCTCTCCATATTTTCTTCTCTTCCCAGCCTAGTCTGCCTTACACACAGCTGTCAAGCTAATGTTCTTAAGGTTTCTAATGGTTTTTATTCAGTGTATCCATGCCAGCTTACCATAGAAGTGTGCCACCACTGGTTTCCAGTTTTTACTCGACCCTTTTCTGCTATAACCAGACTGACCTGCTTGCTGTGTTCTAAATATTCCTGTTCTACCTCTGTGATTTCAGTTGTTGGCCTGTTTACCTGGAATGCAAGTTCCTTCTTTCTCCTCCTCCTCTGCTGACTGTTAACATGTCTGTCTAGACTTCGAGTCTGGTCTCTGCAGACCCTACTTCAGAAAACGTTCTTGGCTTCTCTGCATGTGTTAGGCAGCCCTCAGTCCCTGTGTGACTCATGTCTTCCTCCACCTAACATTACCATCATTTGGTTACTAATCTATTCCCACCGCGTCTGTCTGTTTCCTGCCTTAGTTCCTGGTACCATTTTACAAGTTACTGTTGAGGTGAAACTAGGACATGTGAAAAGTTTGCCCGGTTGTGATCATGAGTTGCCATGTGATTTGAGTAGTCACTTAGCGCCTCTGTGCTTCTGCAAAATGCCATGTAAAATGGAAGCCGAGATGGAGCTCATCAGTCTACTTCCAAAGGGTGTAATTTTTTTTGCTCTTTGACAGACTTCCATCAAAATGTTAAAATGAACTTTCCCTCTTCAACTTTATTAGCCATTGTCTAGTAACTTTTCTTCCTTTTCCTAGAATGGATTTTCCAGAAATTCTCCATTTTCCTGTGATTTCATTTTTCCTTCCTGTCCTCTTTAGAATTAGTAGCATCACTGCAACATAGGAACTTTTGTAAACCTCTTTTTTTAGGATTGCGACCCAGGAAAGCTCATAGGTTCTCAACGATCTTACCCTAAACATCGAAGAAGTGAATAGTCTAGTCGTGAAATTTGAAACTTGACTTTTATGTAAAAAGTCAAATAATTTGCATAAGTAATAGCATTAGAAATAATCTTTTCCTGACTTTATATAAGTGGAAACTTTGGAGTGGAGATTTTACAGAAGGTTATCTCCAGTTCCAGAAAGATGACCTGCTACTGATGGGTCATCTACTTCTACTCCTGTAGCCCATGATAAAATAATTCTCCATGTTTGATAGTGGTTGAATGACTTGATCCTTTCTCTTTTATACTTTCACTCGGGCTCCAAGGAGACACATTTCTCACAATTTATTTGTCCTGTTTGGCAACTTCTGTTTACTTTTTAACTTCCCTTACTGTGTAAGTTACTTCCCTTTTCCTAGGTGCAGCCAAAGACTCTTCACAGCATGTTAAGTTCTCAATCCTATTTTCCAATTAAAAAATGATGCAGCAGATAGGCTGATGGATAAGCCCTGTTATTTTTCCGTTGGTAGCCTTCCGACCTTCTTGCAGGTTTCAGAGGTTCCTGTCATCTTAAGGTTTGGGTGTTGGCTATGGTGTATTTTTTCAAAATTCAAACTGGCATCTGTTTAGTTTGTAAATGGTGAATTGACAGTAATCATAAATGGTAATGTTAATTATTTTCCTTATATGATTACTGATGAAGGATGATTTGATTTCAATGTGTATTACTTTAGAAGACTTGATAAATTGTTCCTGATTGAATGTCCTCTCTTCAATGAATATATTCCCTATGAAGGGAAGTGAAAGTTGAGAAGGGACAGCAGTGTTTGTTGTGACAGGTGAGATTTGTTTTAAGTGCTTCCTATGTGCTATCTCAGTTGGTGCCATATGGCACTTTTAAGATAAGATGGAAAGAAAGGAGTTTGGAAATTCTTTTTATAACTACTTGTAGCTGAAGTATACTTCTGGCTGAATTTTTAAAAAATATACTTCTAGCTGAGCTTTATAAAAATATAAAAAGGTAAAACTATAGTGAGTCTGTAATTGTGTCAAATGAAATTATTTTTCTCTTTCTGGTTTCTATACATATATATACAGACAAGACACTTTCTTTCAGAAAACTTTGAAAAATTTATCCGAATTAGCGATTTCACTTTGTTCATCAATATTCCATAATAATTTGAGATCAGGGAAGTGAGCCTTCACTCACTTCGTGTACAGAATAAATCTTCTTTGTTCTAATAGTAGTTTACCCTTTCTGCTTGTGTGAAGAGCTCAGAATTGAGAAAGCACGCTCACAAACCTGTCTGCCTTGAGACTCAATCCTTTGTTTTAATGTTTCTCAGTGTCTGGAGACAACTCACTTTAGAATCATCTGAGGCGTTTGTTGTATTCCTGGGTGGTTGCTGAGATACAGTAAACCACAGTCTCTTGGGGTAGTGATCAGGAATCTGCCTTACAGTAAGTAAGCAGATTGTGAAACCAGAAGCACCACAGATTTAGTTTCATTTTAAAAAGGAAATCTCCATGTTTTCTCTTCCCCTATGACTAAGGGCACCAGAGGAATTCAGTCTAGATGTGTCTTGAAATTTTGGTAGCCTTATGTATTCAAACAGTTTCTGTGGATGGAAAACTTAGTTTTTGAATGTCACTGTTCATTTCAAAGGGGTGAGAACGATTAGCAGTATTTATTGAATGACTTTCATATGCCAGGTATTCTGTCAAAGCAGTGGCAAGCCCAGGGTCATGGGCTGTGGATGACAATCCTAAGAGCAAGGATACATCGGTCCCTGGCTCTTGCCTTGTCTGTCACTGTTTTTGGGACACTGCATAGAATAAAGAACTCGAGGGTGAAGTTAGAGTTAATTTTCAGACCTAACTCCCTCACTTACTATGTCTAGTTCTGGAATCATTTTGTTGTTCATATGTGTATACATCTCTAAATTGGGGTTAACCACAGCTTCTCTAAAAATTAGATGATACATGTATGATGCTCAGCATCGTTGCTGTCTCATTTTAAGCCCTCCGTCTTAGAGAAGAGCAGGAAAAAAGAGACTAGTTGATTACAGAAACCTAAGAATCCTCATGAACCAGATGATACCAACTAACGTGATGAAAGTAGACAGTTTATGCAACTCTCCTCGCTGTAGCATCTTTAGCAGGTCATCTTCATTTTATCTTAACAATTTAAAGATCAGCACATAGAGATGGAAGAGAATCCCTACATTTTCACTCTGACTTCTATTCAGAAAGATTCGTTCTAGCGGTTTTATTTATTTTGCTTTAAGTTCTGGGATACATGTGCCGAACGTGCAGGTTTGTTACATGGGTGTATATGTGCCATGATGGTTTGCTGCACCTATCAACCCATCATCTAGGTTTTAAGCTCTACATGCATTAGGTATTTATCCTAATGCTCTCTCTCCCGTTGCCCCCAACCCTCTGAAAGGCCCTTGTGTGTGATGTTTCCCTCCCTGTGTCCATGTATTCACGTTGTTCAGCTCCCACTTATGGGTGAGAACATGTAGTGTTTAGTTTTCTGTTTCAGTGTTAATTTGCTAAGGATGATGGTTTCCAGCTTCATCCGTGTCCCTGTAAAGGACATGAACTCATTTATGGCTGTGTAGTATTCTGTGGTGTATGTGTGTCACATTTTCTTTATCCAGTCTATCATTGATGGGCATTTGGGTTGGTTCCAAGTCTTTACTGTTAAAAATCCTGCTGCAGTAAACATGTGTGTTCATGTGTGTTTATAGCAGAATGATTTGTAATACTTTGTGTATATACCAAGTAATGGGATTGCTGGGTCAAATGGTATTTCTGATTCTATATCCTTGAGAAATCACCACACTGTCTTCCACAATGATTGAACTAATTTATACTCCTACCAACAGTGTAAAAGTGTTCCTATTGCTTCACATCTTCTCCAGCATCTGTTGTTTGCAGACTTTTTATTGATTGACATTCTAACTGGTGTGAGATGGTATCTCATTGTGGTTTTGATTTGTATTTCTCTGATAACCATAGGTGAGATTTTTTTAAATGTTTGTTCGCTGCAAAATGTCTTCTTTTGAGGTGTATCTGTTCATATCATTTACCTACTTTCTGATGAGGTTGTTTTTTTTCTTGTAACTTGTTGGTTTCTTGTAGATTCTTCATATTAGACCTTTGTCAGATTGATGGATTAAAAAATTTTCCCCATTCTATAGGTTGCCTCTTCACTCTGATGATATTTTCTTTTGCTGAGTAGGAGCTCTTTAGTTTAATTAGATCCCATTTCTCAATTTTGGCTTTTGTTGCAGTTGCTTTTGGTGTTTTAGTCATGAAGTCTTTGCCCATGCCTATGTCCTGAATGGCACTGCCTAGGTTTTCTTCTAGGGTTTTTGTAATTTTAGGTTTTATGTTTAAGTCTTTAATATATCTCGAGTTAATATTTGTATAAGGTGTAGGGAAGGGATCCAGTTTCAGTTTTTTGCATATGGCTAGTCAGTTTTCCCAGCATCATTTATTAAATAGGGAATCCTTTCCTTATTGCTAGTTTTTGTTGGGTTAGTTGAAGATCAGGTGATTGTAGATGTGCAGTGTTATTTCTGAGGCCTTTATTGTGTTCAATTGGTCTATATATGTTTTGCTACCAGTACCATGCTGTTTTGATTACTGTAGCCTTGTGGTATGCTTTGAAGTCTGGTAGCGTGATGCTTCCAGCTTTTTTCTTTTTGCATGGATTGTCTTGGCTATAGGAGTTACTTTTTGGTTCCATATGAAATTTAAAGTAATTTTTCTTGTTCTGTGAAGAAATTCGATGGTAGCTTGATGGGAATAGCATTGAATCTATAAATTACTTTGGGTAGTATAGCCATTTTCATAATATTGATTCTTCCTATCCATGAGCATGAAATGTTTTTCCATTTGTTTGTGTCTTCTCTTATTTCCTTGAGCAGTGGTTTATAGTTCTCCTTGAAGAAGTCTTTCATATGCCTTGTAAATTGTATTCCTAATTATTTTATTTGCTTTGTAGCAATTGTGAATGTGAGTTCACTCATGATTTGGCTCTCTGTCTTATTATTGGTGTATAGGAATGCTTGTGACTTTGCACGTTGATTTTGTATGCTGAGACTTTGCTGAGGTTGCTTAACAGCCTAAGGAGATTTTGGGCTGAGATGATGGGGTTTTCTAAATATATAATCATGTCATCTGCAAACAGATACTTTGACTCCTTTTTTCTTATATGAATTCCCTTTATTTCTCTCTCTTGCCTAATTGATCTGGCCAGAACTTCAACTATGTTGAATGGCAGTGGTGAGAGGGCATCTGTGCCTTGTACCAGTTTTCCAAGGGAATGCTTCCAGCTTTTGCCTCTTCAGTATGATATTGTCTGTGGGTTTTCCATAAATAGCTCTTCTTATTTTGTAATATTTTCCATCAATACCTAGTTTATTGAGAGTTTTTAGCATAAAGTGGTGTTGAATTTTATTGAAGGCCTTTTCTGCATCTATTGAGATGTTGATGTGGTTTTTGTCACTGGTTCTGTTTATGTGATGGATTATGTTTATTGATTTGCATATGTTGAACCAGCCTTGCATTATGGGGGATGAAGCTGACTTGATTGTGGTGGATAGGCTTTTTGATGTGCTGCTGGATTTGTTTTGCCAGTATTTTATTGAGGATTTTCACATTGGCTTTCATCAGGGATATTGGCCTGAAATTTCCTTTGTTGTTGTGTCACTGCCAGGTTTTGTGATGCCGGCCTCATAAAATGAGTTAGGGAGGAGTCCTTGTTTTTCTATTGTTTGGAACAGTTTCAGAAGGAATGGTGCCAGCTCCTCTTTCAACCTCTGGTAGAATTTGGGTGTGAATGCATTTGGTCTTGGCTTTTCTTGATGGATAAGCTATTAATAATTGCCTCAATTTGAGAATTTGTTTTTGGACCATTCAGGAATTAGCCTTGGGAGGGTGTATGTGTCCCGGAACTTATCCATTTCTTCTAGATTTTCTAATTTATTTTTGTAGAGGTGTTTATACTGTTCTCTGATGGTAGTTTGTATTTCTGTGGGATCAGTGATGGTATCCCCTTTATCATTTTTTTTGTTGTGTGTCTGCTTGCTGCTTCTCTCTTTGCTTGTTTATTAGTCTAACTAGCAGTTCATCTATTTTGTAAATCTTTTCAAAAAAAACCTCGTGAATTCATTGATTTTTTTTGAAATGTTTTTCATTTCTCTCTTTTAGCTCTGCTCTGATCTTAGTTATTTCTCGTCTTCTGCTAGCTTTTGAATTTGTTTACTCGTGCTTCTCTAGTTCTTTTACCTGTGATATTAGGGTGTCTATTTTAGATCTTTCCTGCTGTCTCATGTGGGCATTTAGTGCTATAAATTTTTATCTAGACACTGCTTTATCTCAGAGGTTCTAGTACGTTGTCTCTTTTTTCTTATTGGTTTCAAATAACTTACTTATTTCTGGCTTAATTTTGTTATTTACCCAGTAGTCATTCAGGAACAGGCTGATCAGTTTCCATGCAGTTGTGCAGTTTTGAATAAGGTGTGAAGACAAGATTAGAAAATAAAGATTGAAAAGGAATGATAAAAGCCTCTAAAAAATATGGAACTATTTGAAAAGACCAAACCTATGACTGACCGGGGCCCCTGAAAGTGATGGGGAAAATGGTACCACGTTGGAAAACACACTTCAGGATATTATCCAGGAGAACTTCCCCAACCTAGCAAGACAGGTAAACATTCAAATTCAGGAAATACAGAGAACACCACCAACTTACTCTTTGAGAAGAGCAACCCCAAGACACATGATCGTCAGATTTCCAAGGTTGAAACAAAGAAATGTTAAGGGCAGCCAGAGAGAAATGTCAGGTTACCTGAAAAGGGAAGCCCATCAGACTAACAGTGGATCTTTCTGCAGAAACCTTACAAGCCAGAAGAGAGTTGGGGCCAATATTCAGTATTCTCAAAGGAAATAATTTTCAACCCATAATTTCATATCTAGCCAAACCATATTTCATAAGTGAAGGAGAAATAAAATCTTGTACAGACAAGCAAATGCTGAAGGATTTTGTCACCACCAGGTCTGCCTTACAAGAGCTCCTGAAGGAAGCAGTCGATATGGGGCGGGGGAAAAACTGTTACCAGCCACTGCAAAAACATGCCAGTTGTAAAGACTATCCACACTATGAAGAAACTGTATCAGCTAGTATGCAAAATAAGCAGCTAGTCTCATGACAGGATCAAATTCACACATAATAATATTAACCTGTAATGTAAATGGCCTAAATGCCCCAGTTAAGCACACAGGCAAATTGGATAAAGAATGAAGATCCATCAGTGTGCTGTATACAGGAGACACATCTCATGTGCAAAGACACACACAGTCAAAGCGATAGTGGAATATTTACCCAGCAAATGGAAAGCAAAAGCAGGAATTGCAATCCTAGTCTCTGATAAAACAGAGTTTAAAGCAACAAAAATGGAAAAAGACAAGGGCATTACATAATGGCATTGGTAAATGCAACAAGAAGAGTTAACTATCCTAAATTATATGCACCCAATAATGGAGCACCCAAATTCATAAAACAAGTTCTTAGAGACCTACAAAGAGACCCACAAAGAGACCCAGACTCCTACACATTAATAGTGGGAGACTTTAACATCGCACTGTCAATAATAAAGAGATTAATGAGACAGAAAATTAACAAGGATATTCAGGACTTGAATGCAGCTCTAAACCAAGTGGACCTAATAAGTATCTACAGAACTGTCCACACCAAATCAAAAGAATATATGCTTTTCTCATCACCACATAGCGCTTATTCCAAAATTGACAACATAATTGAAAGTAAAACACTTCTTAGCAGAAGAATGGAAATCATAACAAACAGCCTCTCAGACCACAGTGCAATCCAATTAGAACTCAGAAATAAGGAACTAATTCTAGTGGTTTTTTTTCTGGTTGTCTTACCTTCTTGTAGGCTTTGATGTCTGTCCTCATAGAATACCCATCTATGAATACTGGAAAATTCTTTAGAGATGTGGTATTCCTGACATTTTGGCATAAATAATGTGTGTGTGGTCCATTTCCCAAAGTCCATCATCAAGTGAACTTCAAGATTTCATATGTTGTAAAAATTCTTGCTGTATCTAAATATACCACATTGAAAAGCTTTCAAATATATCGGCATAACATGTCTGTTTTTTCTTTCCTGCCATTGTTTATATGGGTTTCTGCTTTTCCTTTGTTAACTATCTACAGGTTTGTCCTTTTTATTGACCTTATTGAATAACTCACTTTGGATTTTACAGGAAATTTATAGTTTTTTCAAATGTCAATAATGTATGCTCTTTATTTTTAAAGTTTGTCCTTTGTTTTTCTACCCTTCCTAAGTTCAACATTTTGCTCAAATTACCCTATTCTGTTTTTTTTGGTATTTCCTTATTCAAAGCCCCAAATTTCCCTTTTTACAACATACATTTTAAATTGTAATACTTTTGTTGTCATTCAATTTTAAGAATTTATTTTCATTTGATTTTTTTCAACATATGAAAATGTTCAACCCATATAATTGAATTTATGAAACTATCTGAGCTTTTTTATGATTTTCATTTTTATTGCATTTTTGATCAGAGGCTGTGATCTGTATTATACTGTATGATTGCATGTACATTATAGAGTCTTTCTGGTCAAGTTTATGATCATTTGTCATGATTCTATGAATTCTTGAAGACATTGTGTATTCTCGATTTGTTCAGTGTGGGCATACACACATACACACCATCTTCAAATGATCAAATCTGTAAATCTTTCTATTCGAATAGTCTAAATTCTGACCTCCCTTATGTCTGCTTAATTTGTTAGTCTGAGAAAGAGAGGCCGAATCTCCCACGGTAATTCTGGAATGGTCATGTTTTCTCACGGTTCTGGAAAGTTGTTCACTGTGTGGTGATAGACACATAGAGACCGTGCGAGAGACTCAAGTTTCTCTTTCTGTCTTTTTACTTACAACAATTTTGTCATTATTTCCTAGGTGTGTTTTGGAAATAAATACTGTATAAATGAATGGCTTATTTAGCCTGAGGATCTGTTCATTCAAAAGGACATTTAGTCTATTTAAATGTAGTATGTTCACAGGTATACTGTGATATGCTCTTGTATAATCTCTTTGCCATGCTTTTCTTTGCTGCGGCTTTTTCTCTTCCCCTTCCTCTATTTCTTCTCCATTTTAAAACGTATTCCTGCCATCCAGTGTATTAACTAGGTTTCCTATGTACTTCCTTTTCCTGTTCTTCCATTCTAGTGCTTTGGAAGTTGTTTACTATTTTTGCTTTTAGTATTCATCAAACTTTTAACCTGCATACTTAATAAAGTGTACCAGGAATCACCATCTCGATTGTCATCCAAGATGTTCAGTGACTTTAGAATAGTAAAATTCCCAACTTCTCACCTCCCGTGTTATTTTTACTTTCATTCCACCTTATTTTGAACTCTTGTTTTCTGTTACAGTTATAGCTTCAGCAAGTTCACCCGCATCTTAGTCACCTGTGCCTTCTGCATTCCACTTCCTTCATCCAGCTGCAGGTTCTTCTTTGGTAAGTACATCTTTCATTACTTTGAAGAAGTATCAGTGGCTGGTAAGCTGTTTTCCTGAACATTCTTTTATATCTTATTTTTGAGTGATAATCTAGCTGTGTATAGAAATCTAAACTGGTATTTGATTTTCTCGAGTGTGTTGAAACTAATTATTCCATTGTCTTCTGAAAAGCAATTGTTGTTGATGAGAAATACCATTTTTAAAATAGGAAAATGATTGTTTTCCCCTATGTTTCTGGATGAATAGAAAGTGTTCTTTCTGCCTCCCTGGGCCTGTACAGTCAGTGCTCCTGGGTTCTCTGCCCTTACCTCATGAGCAAGGTTGCCTTTTAAATTTTCTAGCCTCATACAAGGTATCGGTCCTAAACTCTCAGACTTTGTGTAAACTGAGGCCATCCCATCCTCAAAGGGCTTCTGGAGCCCTGGCTTCCCAGTCCGTAAGGCCCACTTATGGGCCAAACTTCCTATAGAACCTTGAAACACCAGCTCTGTCTTTCCATTCCGAGTTTTTTGTATTGCATCCTGAGAATTTCACTGCCTTTCTTCTTTCCACATCAGTTGTTTATTTTTATTTTTATTTTTGAGACAGAGTTTCACTCTGTCACCCACACTGGAGTGCAGTGGTGCAATCTTAGCTCACTGCAGCCTCCACCTCCCAGGTTCAAACGATTCTCCAGCCTCTGCCTCCCAAGTAGCTAGAATTACAAGCATGCGCCACCATGCCCAGCTAATTTTTGTAGTTTTTAGTAGAGACAGGATTTCACCATGTTGGCCAGGCTTGTCTCGAACTCCTTACATCAAGTAACTCGCTCGTCTCAGCTTGCCAGAGTGCTGGAATTACAGGCCCGGGCCCCTTTGCCCGGCCTATTTATTTTGTTATAATATAATATTTTAATTAGCATTACTAGGTATTTATGGTGGAAGGGAAGCTCATAAAGATCAGTTTAGTCCATCATGATGTCACAGCCGAAATATGTTTTTAAAGTCATATTTTCCTAATTATACATTATATCTTATATTAAGTGCTGTAACAATTTCCTTCAAAGCTCTGCTTTTTGGGATTTAATCTTTTCAGTGCTGGAATGTCATTCAGAGCAGGACAGGTCTTGGGCGTTTTAAGACCCAATTGGACCTTTAGTGGTATGACTGAGGAAGGGTCATGCAAAGAAGAGGCACTGTGTTAAAACTGTTTGTCAGCCGGGTGCAGTGCCTCACGCCTGTAATCCCAGCACTTTGGGAGATGAGGCTGGTAGATGATGAGGTCAAGAGATCGAGACCATCCTGGCCAACACGGTGAAGTCTCTACAAAAAATACGAAAGTCTGCGGTCATGGTGGTGCTCACCTGTGGTCCCAGCTACTCAGGAGGCTGAGGCAGAAGAATCACTTGAACCCAGAAGGCGGAGGTTGCAGTGAGCCAAGATTGTGCCACTGCACTCCAAGCTGGCAAGAGTGTGAGACTTTGTCTCAAAAAACAAACAAAAAAAACCTTTGTCTTTCACAGTTCTGACAGAAGACAGATGGTTCACTCAAGTGCGATACTCAGAGAAAGAATAGAAAAGGTACTAATTAAAAAGTTGGGGCTGGGGAAACCACGTCCTGGTAAAGCACCGTGGTTAGCGTAGCAGAGAGCAGTTCCCCCTCAAGGTCTTGAGGGAATCTGAGACCTTCTGGAGAGAGCCGTAGCCGTAGCTCCAGTTTCAGGAGAGGACTGCCTGACAGCAGCCGTGGGCTGGCAGGGAGGAAGCAGGGCAGTAACTGGGGTGAGGGTAACATGTATTCGGATCTCTCTCTCCCACCTTCTCATCTCCTGATTGGTCTGCTTATTGGTTGGACCAGAGAGCCCAGCTGATGCAAGGATAGCGTGAGTTTTAATAATCTTCTCATGTCTGAGATGGCAGCCGTTGCTACCAAAACTTCTGCTTAGAGTTGTTGCTTTGCTTCCCCAACAGGAAGAACACTGGACACTCACAATGTCTAGGGCTGCCACTGGGACTAGAGGACAGGCTCTCATCCCACGATATCTTTTATCAGGGGTCCGAACATTTCACCGTAGAGTAAAGACAGATTGCAGACAGGTAGGCGTTAGGCCTGATGAGAGCTGTGGAAGTGGGGATCTTTTATTTTTGTTTATGAATTTTAGAAGTTGGAATTTTGATTAGGATTTGAATCTATGATCACTTTGGATAGTATTGACATCTTTATAAAATTGTGTGTTATATCTCAACCCATAGTTTATCCATTTTTGCTAAAAAAGCTTTTACATAGCTTTCTATTATTGAAAATAATAAAGTTCTGTTTTTTTTAGTGTCTTCATTTTGTTTTCATTTCTGTTTTATATTTTTGATGCTACAGTAAACATTGTTCAAAAAGTATAAATTCCATATTCTATTTATATAAGGGATCTGTAGAAGTCAGTTGCACAGAAGTAGAGAATGCAGCAATGGTTTTATTAGTGGGTAGGGAATGTGGAGCTATTTCATGGGCAGGAAGTTTCAGTGATGCTAGATGGATAAGCTCTAGAGACCTACTGAGCAACGTAGTGCCTACAGAGCCAGGCAACGTTGTACACTTCAAAATTTAAGAGGGTAGAACCCATGTTGCGTGTTTTTACCATAAAAATAACCGGAGGCACAGGATGGGCTGGGAGGTGATGGAAATGTGTATGACCTCAATTGTGATGATGCCGTCACAGGTATTTGCATCTGTTCAAACTCGTCCTATTGTGTACCTTACGTTTGTGCGGTTCTTTTTACATCAATTATACCCCAGCAAAACTGTTAAAATGTAAATAATACAGTTTTTATGGGTGTGGTAAAGAAATTGATTTAACTTTAAAAAAACTAGTTAATATCCATACACCAGCTAACGTCTTCCCTGTCTAATAATTTTTCCATTGAGTTTTTGGGTCATCTTTGTTTTGGCAGTCATGTCATCCTTAACTTATGTGACAGTTTGGATTCATCTTTTCCAATACTTAACACCACTGAAGTTGTCTTTTTGCGGCTAGGACTTCCAGTCAAATGTTGAACACAAGCGGGAACGGGAATCCTTACCTTGTTGTAGATCTTTGAACTTTTAAAACATAGATACCTTCTGTCAGGTTCTTTCTATTTATAACTAATGAATGTTCAATAACTAAATGATTTTTTTCTGCTTCCACGTAGATAATGAAGTGATACTTCTTTAATCTGTAAACGTTGTGAACTCCGTAAATGATATCCTAATGTCTAATTAAATTTGCATTCCCGGGGTAAAACCAACAATTGTATAAAATGCATGAAATGATTTGGAAGTGTTTTCTATCTATATTTTGAAGTTATTCGTGTGTGATAAATGTTATGACAGATACTTTGTGTTGTATAAACGTTCAGCAGAAATCATGGAACATACTCTTGGCCTTTTTGTGGAAATATAAGTTACAATCAAGCTAGCTCCTCAATGTTTATAACAACATTACCTTCATCTTGATTGAATTTTGGTGAGTTACTTCTAGGAGTGTGAGCATTTAATCTTGATTTTCAAATTTATCGGCAGAAAATACATTATTTACTCTTTCCACATGTTTCTAATGTGCATTTTAAATTTCTGAATATAGTTTATTTGTACTTTTTTTTCTGAGAAATTCTGTAATCCTCATTTTCATTTTGAATGCTTGGCTGCTCATTAATGTAGTTTTCAAATTATCTGATAGAAACACTTAACGTGATAAATTTATCTGGATACTGCCTTAGTTACATCCCAAATATTTTGACGTATAGAATTTTACTATTCTGTTATAAATATTTTTTTATCTTTGTTAGTTTGCTAGGCGTTATCATAACAAAATACCATCGCTGGGTTGATTAACTAAGTAGGGTGGCAGCAAAGCCACTGTCTTGCTGTGTTCTCACATGACAGCAGGGGGAACAAGTGCTGTGGTGTTTGTACCTTGAAGGGCACTAATCCCATCGTGAGAGTCTCACCATCATGATCTCAACCTCATCAAAACCTGTTTACCTCCCAAAGGTGCCATCTCTGAATACCACCACCCTGGGGGTTAGAGATTCAACATAGGAATTTTATGGGGGTACATTCAGTCCATAGCACTATCTTTATATATTTTAATTGACTCATGAACCCTTAGACATTTCAAAATATGTAATCTTTTGTTTTCGGTTGTATGGATATATTCGTATATAGCTGTATGTATGTGTTTACACATTTCATAGAGCATATGTTAAGCTGATTGTTTTATATCTTTTCTGCTTTTTTTTTTTTTGGTTTGGTCTGTCATCACTGAATGATGTGCATTTAGATTCCCACTACAAAGGAAAACTTGTCCGTGTTTTTGTTTTGGTTCTGTCAGTTCCGTTTTCTGTATTTCATGTTATGGTATACAACTGCCTAATGTTACATTTTCCAGATAATTTGATGATTATGCATGTTTTGCATCTATGATGGTTATTAATTTTCAGTATACTTTGTTCGCTGTACACGCAGATGCGTCAGTTTTTTGTCAATATTTGTATTGTTAACATTTTTCTACTCTAACATCTTACTCTGCTTGTTCTTCATACTCTACAACATTTTGGTCTTTTTAAACCATATTTAGATAGATTTTTTTTCTCATTCTATTTCTCCCCCTTCAATAGCATGTAATTTATCTACCCTTTTCCCATTCTTACAATATTTACTTGAGATAAAAGTACAAGTACACTTGTACTTACTGAAGCCAAATGTTAATCAGTATGTTTAATCTTATGCATCCAGAGGAAAGACTATGGCACTTAATTTTTTTTTTTTTTTTTTTTTTTTTTTTTTGTAGAGACAGAGTCTCACTATGCTGCCCAGGCTGGTCTTGAACTCCTGGGCTCAAGTTATTTTCCCACCTTGGCCTCCCTTTGTTCTGGGATTATAGACATGAGCCACCACACCTGGCTAAGACCATGTTAGACACTTTAACTGAGATTTCTCTGATCTTGATACATTTCCTAGATTGGTCTATATTTTATTTCTATTTTGTTTTTCTTTTAACCTCACTCATCAGGGATTGTTACTACTACATTATTCAGACAATTTTGTTGACTTATCCACATATTTTTGAGTTTCCTATTACATCTCAGATACTAGTAGGAGGTTTATATTTTTCTTCTGCCTGTAAAATGCCTTTTAGAAAGAGTCTGTTGGTATTAAACTCTCTTGGGGCATTGGGCTGAAACATGTTGATAATCTTTCTATCCCTGTATGGCCTCCTCGTTTCTGATAACACTTTTCTCATGGCTAGTTAAACTTACGGTGTGTGTGTACATGTGTGGATGCAGACATTTTCTTCTTGCTGAGCAGTTAGCTTTTCAAATTTTTATAATGCAGTTTCCTTAAATCAGTAATAGAGATGAATTGACATAGATTTTTTGAAAATCTTTTATGTTAAATATATCTCAATCCAAAATGTGACACCGTTGTACTTTTTATTCTTCATTTGATTAGTTCCTAAAGACATTTTGCTCATATATCATTATAAAATACACAACTCAGTAATATCTGAAGTGGATTCATATCCTATCATAGTATGTATGAAAATACTGATTAAGTAACTTCAAAATAGAGACTTTTCTAATTTTAGATGTATCCATAGAAAGTATTTGACTCCTTGATACCCATGAGATACAGTCTTCTAAAATAAAGTTCTTTTGGTGTGTTTTCCTGCACAAATCCTGTTAAAAAGGTATTGAATGATGGCTACACCAAAATCAATCACTAAAATTTTACAACAAATAGGAATACTGCTTATAATTGAGATACTTTAGCTAAATCTTTATTTTTATCCTCTGTTCTTCATTCTCCAGGCGTTTGGCAGGATGCCACCCCAAACTGTAGGATGCTGAGGCAGATGTGATGTTAAGGCATGCAGCCTGCGTTCTGCAGTGAGTTGCAACCTGGGCAGATACTCTGTGTAAGGGTGCTTGCTTAGACTGCCTCTTTGGCCACCAGAATCTCACAATTTAGTTTGCAGTTTATTGTGTCACTAGACCTAGAGGTGCTGTTTCAGCTCACAATGGAAGAGGAACAAACGTCTGCGTAGATTAGCGGATTTGGGGAATATTTGTAAACTAAGGGGAGATAAGAATCTAAGTGGCGAAAAGACAAGTACCTCGTGATAAAAACGAATTGGAAGCTGTTTGTGAAACTGCTTTGTGATGTGTGTACTCACCATCCAGAGTTTCACTTACGTTTGGACTCAGCAGTTTAGAAACACTTCGTGTAGAATCTAAAAACAGGTACTTCCAATGCGTGTCTGGCCTGTGGGTCAACCCGATACACTAATGTGAAAAGTTACTTTGCAGCTGTGTAAAAACTGATACACAACAAGATACTACCTGAATGTTCAGCTGTATGTTCTGTAGGTAATAGAGCGTGGCTGCATATGTGCGTGCACGAATATGAAATTCAGCAAACTTGAAATAATGTACAAATGTTACTAGTATTAGCATCTAATATTTCTTCACTAGGGAGTTGGTGACACCCTTTGGAAGATAAATCTCAGAGAAATAGCTTTTATTCTGGTGCAGTTCTTCTTCTTTTTTTATTTCAACTCCATTCTGTACTTACCGGTGTTCCAGTTTTGAGTGGAAATGCTTAATATTATTAGCAGACATTTCTTAGTTGTCTCTCATGTTTGCTGAAACCAAATGATAAGGCTGTAGTATCCTTTACATCTCTTTCTAAGCGAGTATTCCGCAGCGTGACGGCTGGGTTTTTCCTGGACGGCTCACCTCTTTCTGGCTGTGGTTGGTTTCTTTTACCTTTTGGCATTCAAATCTGCCTGATGGAACTGTTTTCACAATCTCTCTTCTGTCTCTCTACCAAATGTGCTTCACTCCTAGTCCCTGTCTCAGTTCTCACAGCGTAAACATGTAATTCTTCTCAAACAAAATCAGGGAGTATGTTCTGCTGATTTCATATTCAAAGTGCCTTTTAATTGCTTTCATTATTTTTTGGTGATATTCTTCCTATAATGTAGATAGAAGGAAATGTTCATTTCAGAGAGAGCTGTTACAAGTGCAATTCTGACCTTATTCCCTGGCCTACCCTTAGAACACCTGACGAAGAGATACTTAAAAGGATTGAGGGGATCCCAAACCCCACGAGGCAGCCTGCTTGCTTCTCTGCTGTATTCTACTCTACCCTCACCATCCTTTGCATTTTATGCTGTCGTGCTTCTAAATATATATATATATATATATATACACATATATATATATATACATATATATATATACATATATATACATATACATATATATACATATATACATATATACATATATATATATTTATTTACCACTTATCAAGGTGTGCCTTTAATTATACAGGTTTTTTGTATGCTTAGAATGTTCTTTGTGCCTTCTTCATCTGTCTAATTTCTGTTCATCCCCTAAGTCTCAGTTTCAGTATCTTCATCCCTAGGAAACCTTCACATTGAACTAAGTAGCTCTCCGAGTTCCAGGAGTCCTAGCCCTGTATGTGTAATGCGGAAATGATCTATTTGTGTTTCTTTCTCTTTCTCCAGACGACAAGCTCTTCTGGAATGAGGAGTCTCTATTTATTTTCGTGTCCAGGCTTCAGATAGTTGATGCTTCATAAAAGCTAAGTCTGTAATTTCTTACAGAGACCTAAATTAAATCTTTTGAAATACTCCAAATATCATCCAACAGGATTTCCAAATGTATTCACAGGATAACTTCAAAAGATGAAAATTTGCGCCCACTGAAGATATTAAATAGGATTTGGTGTGAACCTCAGAGGCAATGCCAAAGGGCAGTTTAAAAGAAGTTTGGAATACTGCTTGCACTGGCACAGCAAACCTAGCACCTCCCTGGATGAACAATGTGAAGTAAACAGCCATTTAGACGCATGTCTGTTAAAACAACCGAAACACCTTAGATTTTAGTATTCATCTTTTAAAAGTAATCCTACCAACTTTCAAGGCTGAAGTAGTGTAACTTGGAATCCGTGACAAAGTCGGACTCCAATAGAATAAGAGCAAATGGAGAAAAGGACACATTTAATTATTTAAAAATCCATGAGTTATGATCGTAATAAAAAGCGTGAGTCTCCTTGAGGTTTAATCAGCCCGACATCTATTCCTGAAGCCTCTTCTTTGTCATCTGCCTTTTGTCTTTTGTTCTGTCTTTTTTCCTTTCTATATCCCCTGCTGGATATCTGTCTATCTTAGAGGTACTATATCTCCTACTTGAGCAAGCGTGACATCCCCTACAGCATTTAGAGAGGGATTTCTTTAAGAGAACAGGTACACCTACAGCATGTTATTAAATGAAGACTAAAACACCAGTGAGGATGTAAATCATCCAACAAATTGTGCATCATTAATTCTTGGTGCCAGCTCGATGTAGGAGAAAAAAATCTGTTCCTCCCACCAAGTGTGCTGTAAAAATTTTCAACTTTATTTTGACGGATCTGTGTTGCTGTAAAGCACACAGGACCCCGAACTCTTAGAAGCATTGCAGAGGAGGAACTTAATGATAGCAGGGGACTTTCAAGTTTTCTTTTACCTTCTACCATCGGACATAAATTTGCTGGTAAGAGACACGGTTCTCAGTTAACCAAGGTAAATAGGATAAAACATTTGACAAAACTAGCAAAGTTCATATGCACCTATTTTTGCTGACATCTAGAAAACCCTCACTGATGTGAAATGGTTGTGCTCACTGCCAGATTTGTAGATTTCTGGTGCTGTTCCACAGCTGAGTGTTTAGCGGGAGAACTGCTGGATCAAAGCATACTCCTTTGTGATAGAATGATCCATACTTGGAGTTGCAAAGACACAGGAATTTTGGTGTGTGTAAATGTTCATTTGTAAAGGGACTGAGTTTTCTGAGGCTACTGCTCTATGACCCTACGTAATTGGTAGATAGTGGGGAAAAATCAGTTAACTGGTTAATTTCTATGGATCAAGCAGTTTTGGTGGCTTTTCTGACCTTTAAAGCTTTTTTCTGGTTGTACTGATTGGGGTTGGTCACTGAAGTTCTCATGCAAGACATTCATTGCATATTGAGGGATGTATAGAATCATCAGAGAGGGGTAAGTAGTCGGCTTTCTTGGTTTAATGTCCTTGTATAAAGAGAAAACACTCTAGATTTATTAAGAAATACCCTCTCACTGACTTTAAGCTGCAGTTTCCTTAAACTCAAACCTCATTGCTTAAATTTCCATGGGGCTTACACTGTCTGTGGGGTTCAGTTCAGGGTCTTTAACAAGAAACTCTTCTCACACGGGAAGACTAAAGTGAAAGCAAGCTAATTATTCTCCGAATTTTATCCTGAAATGAAAGCAGATGCCCATGGTTGCAAAGCATATCTTTCCTTGGTCCTCACTGAGGTTGCCCTGAGCGGAGGTGTGGAAGAGGCCACGACGGCAATCAGTGAACAAAATCGTGTTATTTTAAAAGGAAACCAATTGGCATCCCACGTGTGGCTTTCTTTTTCCCTGCAAAGCAATCTTGACGTATTACCACAATTTCTTGAGTACTTTTTTTGGGGATTAGGTACAAATAGCAACGCAAACCTGCAACCGTAGTTTGGTGCCCAAAGAGACCACGTTTTGTGTTGAAATAATACACAGTAGAGAAATAAAGCTGAGTGAGTGGAATACAATCCTGTAAGAAAAATAATCTGTTCTGAGTTATTAAAGTTTTCAGCTTCCTTGGTTTTTGATGAGCTTATTTAAAATCTGTGGGGGGAAAATTAGCAGCTTAAAATGCTGACAGCTTAAAAAAACAAGGAGAAATACTGAATTTTTCAAGGACTCCTTCACCGCCCAAATAGTTTGATTTTTCCAATTTATCTCCTTTGTCTTTTGATAAAAAGAAGAGAACCCTTTGAGAGGACAGTTTTGAGGTCTTAATCCATATTTTTTCCAGTTTATCTTTTACGTTCAAAACAAACACCTTTAAAAGAATCCTTTTTAGTCTGAGAGAGCTGAACGCTAAGCTTAGGTATCAGCAGCTAATTAGCCTCACATCTGGGGGGGATTGTCAATGAACTCTATGTCCTGAATATTTATTAAAGGATTTGTAAAGAAAAAGCTGTGTTCAGGAAACTGGAGCCTATGGAATATTCTTGTACCGAGTGAGTTCCATAGGAGGGGTGGTGTGTGTTGGTCCATCTCAAACCTGCCTTGCTGTAGATTCAAGTAGTAGAGCTCAGCGTCTGCCTTGTAATGAGAATATGCCATGTCCATCTCATGTTAAATGTTGCCTTTCACTTCCACATCTTAACTGACTTCTCCTTTTGAAGAAGGTTTACTTTATGCTCTGGAAGTCCTGTGCCAGCCCTAATGTTCTGAAAGCTCAGCGTCCCTTTCGTTTGCCTGTTGGTGTCCTTGTGTGCTGTCTGGGGCTGGGAAAGTGTGCTGCCTGCCTTGTACGAAACACCCAGAAGTGGTGAAGTCTACACGGAAGAACCTGTTACTCGGTTGTGCTGGGACTGCGTGCCCTATTACAGACCTGGGTTGTTGCTCAGGCCGTCTCTACCGCCAGCAGTACCTTTGGCCCGGCCACTGCCAGTATCTCCATTGCCTCCTGCATATTTCACGCTGCTGCTTTGCCAATGCTACCACCACCTGTGCCAGTGCTGACTCTCCTGCCAGTGCTGTCGCATTCCCTGCACCCCAGCAGCTGCCTTCAGTAGTGCTGTTGCCAGCACGGTCATTAGTGTCAACCCTGCTGCTGTTCTCTCCTCACACTGAGGGGCCTCTCTTCTTGTTCTGACTTTGACAGAAAAGCAAAAATCAACATCAAGCTGAAAAACAAACTAGAACAAAATTACTCCCTAGGGTTCACATAGCCTCATTACTATTGTTCCTGTTTTTTTGAGCTTGAAACTGAGAATTTAGGCAATCTCAGGATTTTTAATTTTTTTTTTGAGAGTGTCTCATTCTGTCATGCAGGCTAGAGCACAGTGACATGATCTTGGCTCACGGAAACCTCCGCCTCCCGGGTTCATGTGATTCTCCTGCCTCAACCTCCCAAGTAGCTGGGACTACAGGCACACACCACCATGCCCGGCTAATTTTTGTATTTTGTGTTTCGTATTTCGTATTTTTAGTACAAACAGGGTTTCATCATGATAGCCACGCTGGTCTCGAACTCCTGATCTCAAGTGATCCACCTGCCTCGGCCTCCAAAGAGTTGGGATTACAGGTGTGAACCACTGCACCTTGCCTAATCTGAAGATTTCTATAATCCTCTTACTGGACTTCAGCCATGCTTTCACACCAGCTTGTGGGAAATTGAGGAGGGTGAGTACAGAAGACAGACTCAGAAGAATAACCTTACCATCGAATGAGTTCAGTTAATCCCAAATAAACTTGAGATAAACATTTATCCAGGAAACGGGGCTTTTGATATTCCCTCCACTGATAAAGGTGCAGGAAAAGGAGAACAGGAGATGGCGGATAACACGACCATGCCCAGGAGGGGTTCAGGGAAAATACCATGCTCAAGTAAAACCATCATTCCTGGTGATTGCTTTTTGGAAGAAGAGTGTGAAATTTAAACTGAAACTGAAATTTTCAACATGTAAAGTTGCTGGAGATACAACAGCAGTAGGAAATCCAGAAAGAGGAGCCAGTTGAAAAGACCTAAGTAGAGCCAGAGTTTAAGCCTGTTAGCTTTTTGTTACCAGTGGAACATAAGGGTAAGTATATCTAGGAAGAAACAGGACATGCATGGAGAGGCTAGGCTGGAGATACAGATTTGGGAAAAATTTAAGCAGGTGATGGGTATAACTGAGAGTGGGCAAAACTGTGATTTTGGGAGGATAAACGGAAAATCTGAGCACACAAAGGACTTCCTGTTTATGTGGAAGAAGGAAGGACATGAGTGGGCAGAAGAGAAGACTAAGAATAGTAGAGGTAAACTTGGGATTGTAATGTCTTGGAAATTATTCAAGGAGGAGAGAGTTTCAAGAAGAAAGGAAAGGCCATTATCCAATTGCGTAGACATCAAGAGTGATAAAACTCTTTGATCGATAAGATGTCACAGTTCATTCTGAGACTGCAGTTTTATTAAAGCAGTGATGTCCAAACTCCTATTACAAATAGTTCAAGAGTTGAATTGGCAGAGTTTATCCATTTGTATCATAAATTACTCTTACAAAATGTTTCTCAGGGTTCTTCAAGGACATGCTGTAAGGTTAGAATCGTGTGAGTATGCAAAGATGGCAGTAAGAAATTTTTATTGCAGCATTGTTTGTAATAGGAAAATCAAATTCCTAACTGATACAACCCACACAGATATTTGCTTAAATCCTCATACAATCCAAGAAAATACAACCACTTTAATGAAAAAGATTTACTTCGGTTGACATGGAAAGGAGGCATTTGTGATCAGTACTGGTAAATGAAACATGCATTTATAGTTTATGACTACTCTGTTCTCATGCTGCTAATAAAGACAAACCTGAGACTGGGTAGTTTATAAAGAAAAAGAGGTTTAATAGACTCACAGTTCCATGAGGCTGGGGTGGCCTCACAGCCATGGCAGAGGCAAAGGAGGAGCAAAGTCATGTCTTACATGGTGGCAGGCGAGAGAGAGCTTGTGCAGGGGAAGTCCTCTTGATGAAACCATCAGATCTCATGAGACTTACTCACCATCAAGAGAACAGCACAGGAAAGACCCAGCCACACGATTCAGTTACCTCTTACTAGGTCCTTCGTATGACGTGTGGGAATTGTGGGAGCTGCAATTCAAGATGAGATTTGGGTGGGGACACAGCAAAACCATATAAATGACCAATTTCATTAAATATATTTGCATACAGATTTTTGGACACCTTAAATAATGACACCATTTATCGTTGAGTGGTATGATATCAATTGATCTTTTTTTGTTTTTAAAATTTTTTACTTTTTAATCTTTAAGTGAAAAACAGCTACTATTGTAATTAAAAATGGGAACAAATGCAATAAAGCATAGAAAAAATAGTGACTTTACATCAAGGTCAAGGAAAGGATTTGAGGCTAGAGAATTGTGCATGGGTCTAATAAGAAAAGGAAAGAACAAGGAAAATACTTAAAGATCAAATGAGAGAATAACCTGAACAGGCAAGATTTCAGAAAATGTGCAAAAAGGGTCAGACTAGGCTTTATTCCCTAGAAGGCAAATTCTGAAGTGGAAGGACAAAAAAGATAGGATGGCTAAATGTATAGAAAAATATGTACATAGAGACAGATTAAAATTTTAAATAGCTGAGAAGCTTCACACAAAGGCTTTTTCCGTATTTCTGAATTATTTGAAAAAAACCAAGCTGATGTAAACATATTAATAGGCAGTTAATAAGCTGGTAGATGGACTACACCTTTTGAAAGGTCAAGGTGAAGACAAAGCTAAGAGGATGTGTATGGGGAGCTGAGAAAAATGGAGAAATTTTTGAACAATCACAAAAAGGGAGGAAAAGGTAAAGGGTTTCAGGAGTCCAGTGGGGGGATTGGTACAGCCTGAATTTGCAGTGTAAGATTTTAATTCCTGTTATGTGTTAATAGGGTTAAATCCAACCTTGTAATCTGTGTCAGCCTTAAGAGTCCATAAAGTGAAGGAACACTTCTGCACTAATCCTGAATGATATTGAGCTGCTGTTGATCAAGCGGTGTTTGGGAATTTAGAAAAAATGTCTTGAGAAAGCTGGGTGGAAGCACAGATAGTTATTCAAGCACAGAAACGATCTGTGTCATCACAAAATGCATTTACAAGGACATAAACACAGCCCTGATGGCAGGCATTTTATTAGGCCACTAAGTTCTTGAAATTTTCTATAGCTTTAAAAATCAAACTCGCCTGACCGAGTTTTCCAGCCTTCTAGCTTTTCACATGCTTGTAACGCTTTTATTAGCTTGAATTAGGGCTGGCTTTGCCTTATGCATCCGGAAAAACTGATAGAAAGGTGTTTCTCCTGCTCTTCTTAAGGGATTCAGGTTAGAAGCTTCGCACAAGGGCTTTCTTAATATTTCAGAATTATTTGAGAAAAATTAAGCCGATCTAAATATATTGATAGGCGGTTAATCAGCTGGTGGTGCACTTTTTCATTTCCTCTCACTTTAAATGCATGGAATTGCCTTGGAAGAAGTACTGCATTACGGAAGAGCTAAGACTGATAGTCCAAAGTCCATTCTACGTTGAAAATGGAAAGGGGGCAGAGAAGGAAGCATAAAGATGAGAGAAAAGATGGAAAGACTTTTTTTCATTCCCTCAAATGACTGTTTATATTGGGCAATACTGCAGGCTTGTAGGTTCAGCTTGTAAGTTCTTCACATCAGAGGAGCCATTTAATATATAATAGAGAACAGTACAGGCAAGTCATTTATAAAAATGAAAACATTTCATATCTGCTTTTTTAGGGAACAAGTTTCCCACTTCTGAGACATGGCTTTTTTTTCCCTTGGATCAGGAAAATAAGAACTAGGGAGCTCCACATGTAACAAATGAAAGACAGTAGAAATACATCAGTTTAGTTCTGATGTATATATTAAGCTATAAACAGGCAATTGCAAAGATGTATTTATTTGTATCTATCAGTTATCAATCCCCGATTATAATATTCTGCCAATAAGATTATAGGCTAATTCAAAACTCTGACCACTTTAAATCAGAAGCACATCTAGTTCCCAGTGGCAATTTGGGGCTGCAAAGACAAAATACATGTTTTTTTACACAGGGTGCTCATTCATTTTAATCAAACTCATTAATAAAGGTGTTACAACAGTAATTCCTGTTTTAATATTGGTTACTTGATGCCCAGAGTAAATTGACTTTCTCAAGGTTACGAGTGAATCTGAACAGCTAGAAGCTGTTCTTTTTGGGACGCAGCATGTCCATCACATCCTCTGGTACTTACTGTGAACTTCTGCATTTTGTCTGAGGATAGCAGTGAAAGAAGAAGGTATAGGAAGCTGAACAGTGGTACAACACGTAGAGATGTTAAAGGGCTTCTGAAGTGTAAGAAGGCCCAGGTTCAAGGTCTCCTAGAGCAAGTTTGTTTCTCTGAGGCTGTTTTTTTTTTTAAAAGAGGGTAGCGAGTAATAACTGAGAAGATTTTTCTTATTTTTAACTATGTTATGATTTTTGTTTACTCCCTTCCCATACAAACACAAACCTTTATAGAATGTTATTAGGGAAACTAGTTTGTAAAATTGTAGAACAGTAGCTGTCACTATTAAAAGTTGATGTCCCTTTTTTTTTTGAGACTGAGTCTCACTCTGTCACTAGGCTGGAGTGCAGTGGCATGATCTTAGTTCACTGCAACCTCTGCATCTGAGTTCAAGCAGTTCTTCTGCTTCAGCCTCCCAGTAGTTGGGGCTGCAGGCCTGTGCCACCATGCCCAGCTATTTTTTGTATTTTTGGTAGAGACAGGGTTTCATCACATTGGCCGGGATGGTCTCGATCTCTTCACCTCGTGATCCACCCGCCTCGGCCTCCCAAAGTGCTGGGATTACAGGTGTGAGCCACTGCACCCAGCCATCTTTATCATTTTAAAGCTTTGAGTCAATTTAATTTTTCCTTAGCATCAAGGCTACCGGACAAGTTCCCCCCATTAGAGAAACCCCTTTAGTGGTAACTGTATCTTAGGCGGCAGCATTATGAATACAAACTCTGTGGTATTGTCAGATGGTTAGCTGTCAGAAGCACTGGTGATTTTGGGAATAAGTACAATTAAACAGTACTTGTACTGAAGGTTCTTCTACCTTGTTTTCTGAGTTTACTTAATTGGAAAAAGAAAATCAGTCATTTTTGTTTTTGATTTACAGTGATTTATCCCAGCACTATTCATTTATGCTTGAAAAATACTTGATCGTTTTCCTTATAGAACATCAGATTTTTCTCAATCAACAGGTTCATTCTTTTATTCAATAAACATTTGTAGAACACCATTCTCCGTCAGGTACTGTGTTAGACATTGAGCTTTAAGGTTTGATTGGGAAGTCAGACGTGTAAACAGAAAATGACCACAGCCTGTGGTAACCGCTGTAATATACCCGTAAAAAGGCTCTTTAAATCAGGAATATGTGATAGGCTTAGCTGAGGAGTCTGAGAAAGATTCGTGGGTGCAACAACGTTTTTCTGGGATTTAAAGATTGAGTTTTTAAAAATTAGAAATGTGAGAATAGTTTCTGAAAAAGAAGAGTATATTTAAAAAACAATACGCATATATCTTGCAGGCGCAGGATTGAGCTAGAGGCTGTTATCCTTAGCAAATTCATGAACAAAACCAAATGCTGCATGTTCTCACTTATGAGTAGGAGCTACATGATGAGAGCTCTCAAATGCAGGAAATCAGACAAGGGCCTACTTGAGGGTGGAGGGTGAGGGGTGTGAGGAGGGAGAGGAGCAGAAAAAATAATTATTGGGTACTAGGCTTAGTACCTGGCTGACAAAGTCTGTACAACAAACTCCTGTGGCACAAGTTTAACTGCATAACCTGTACATGGACCCCCAAACCTAAAATACCAGAAAAACAGGATATGCTTACCAATGCCAGTTAATTATTTTGTGATAAATACATAGGATGCTGTGAATTTATTGAAGTGTGAAGGGATGGTAGGGATATGGGCATAAATTATACTTAATAAAATAAAATAAATTAGTAATTGATAAACCACCATGTATTTATTTTTAGGATCTTGATTACCCTGCGATAGGCTTCAGTGTTTTGGGACTTTGATATAGGATCTTATAAAAATTAAAAGCTGTTGACTACTGAATACTAGGCATGTTTGGTTTATTTGACTCTTCCTTTTTGAGATGGAGTCTCTCTGTCACTAGGCTAGTGTGCAGTGGTGCTGTCTTGGCTCACTGCAACCCCAGTTCAGGCTGTTCTGCATCGGCCTCCTGAGTAGCTGGGATTACAGGCACGCGCCGCCACGCCCAGCTAATACATTTTTTGTATTTTTGGTAGAGATGGGGTTTTGCCATGTTGGCCAGGATGGTCTCTGTCTCCTGACCTCATGATCCACCTGTCTTGGCCTCCCAGAGTGCTGGGATGGCCACTGTGCCCAGCCTTATTTTGCTCTTCCTTAGTTTATAATTTTGAGAGTAGGGTGGGGCTTACCCAAAGGAAGATATGGATATAAAGACTCAATAGGTGTTGTGGACTGAATATTTCTGTTCTTAATTCATAGGGTGAAATCCTGACATTTAATATGATGGCATTGGGAGGTTGTGCTTTCAGTCCTTAATGAAGTCATGAGGTTGGGGTCCTTATGATTGGTTTCTGCCCTTAGGAAAGAGGAAGTGAACACAAGATGTTTCTTTGCCTTTTATGTGAGGATGCAATGAGAAGATTATCTGCAGACCGACAGGAGTGCCCTCAGCAGATACTGGATCTTCTAGAGCTGTGATCTTTAACTTTGCAGCTTTCAGAAGTGTGAGAAATTCATGGTAGTTGTTTAAGCACCCAGTCTTGGTAATTTGTGATAGCCTGATTTGACTAACCTAACAGGATATGTGTGTGGTACTCACACAATTGTCTGAATCTAGCTACTATGATTGGAATTCAGGCTCTGCCCTTACTGTGTCAGCATGGGGTAAATACTGTACTTCTCTGATAAGTGCATTGACTCAACCAATAATTTTTAGTTGAGTAATTTTGGCATGTGGTATTCTTTTCCTGAATCTGCCAGTGTATGATGGATCTGGCTCACCTGAGCATTGTGAGAGCTGATGAGCTCATCTCTTCTCAGTGCCCTGTTCAGTGATGTTACCTTGGTAGCTTGTAACTGGATACACGTCAGAAATCATCAAATGCTGCATATCAGCTTTTTCTTCTATACAGTGAGCTTGTTTATGATGACACTATGAGATCCATTTTTGTGTTATATAATCCACTAATTAATGTTTATTATAAACGATAAAATAAAAAATTCTACATCTTCTTTCATTTACTTTGTTAGGGCAGTGTCAATTACCAGTACCAATTTGCATCTAACTTGAATTTTTCTTTACATGCTGTTTGATTTTCAAAAAACAGCTTTATTCAGGAAAGTGTTCACTTGATATGGAAGAATGTGTGTGTGTGTGTGTGTGTGCGTGCTGCTTTAGCCAGGGATTGTTTGCAAGCAAGAAGAGTTCATTCGACCTAGCTTAAGTGGAGGAGTAATTTACTGGGGGAGAGAGAGATGCTTCAAGACAATGAGGCATTCCTGTGTCCTGTAACACACGGGTGTGCAATGTGGCTGTCATAATACTTGTATCCCTGGGTCTGGGAACCGAGAAGCTGTTCTTCCCATCTTGCTGTCTTTTTCAAAGAATGTGTTTTCCAGTCTCTGCTTTTCTGTTGATTTCTGTACCGTTCTATATATCTTTGTTGACTGGGTTTCTCTATTTACCCATCAGAACTAACGTGACCCAAATTATTACTTCGGTCTCCAGATATGTGTGCATATGCCATATCTCCTGTCTCTGTGTGTCTTAAATGTGTTGAAACCCTTGGTAGAGAACTGAACTCACTCCAGCTTGTGCATGCGACTCTTAAGATTCCCAATCCTAGTTCCATCAGTGTGTGCACGAGGTCAGGGTCCTGTAATAAAAATTCAGGTATCCCGACTCACACTTTCAGGGAGGCCTGTAGACGGGGACAGTTTCTAGAGTATGGGTCATGGTTTAGGCAGACACCCCAAAATGTGTTTAGTATAAATTTAGCTAAATAGTATGCTCTCTTGCTGGAATAATTGAATTTCTTCTCAGAGCACCTGAATGGGTTAATATGTTACGCTTCTCTCTTTCTGTGTTTAGCAACCTGTGCAACTATAAAAAAATAATTGATGGTCACACTTGGTATTCTTTCCAATAAATCATTAAATGATTTACTTACTTGATTGTCATTGTATATAAGAAGTGTTTTCATTTATTGTTTTCAAAACGCCTTTTATAGTCTAGTATTACAAAGTGACCTAATTTACTTTAAAACTATATAATCAGCTCTTTAAAAATCTGTAAAGCTAAAACACAATAAACATTGTAACCCAGGAAATAAAGTATAAATTAATAATGTAGAGCAGTGGGAAACATATCTAATAAACATTATTAGTTCAAAAATAGTCATTTCGTGTTCCTGGTACTAACAAATACTTTTCCCAAATAATAGTTCTCTCTGGCTGGTAGAGATCTGGTTTGGACTTATCTCTCTGTTGAAGTAAATGTGAAAAACTGCCAAAATGTTCTGGGTTTTCTCACCTCGGCTTTTATCATTGACATTGTGAAAATGCCATTTTCTTCTAGTGGGGCTATTCAGGAAAAGCTCCACAACATGGATCCTTTGAGAAGAGCGCATTTCCAAGCCTTGGCCAGAGGGGATGGGGATGGGAGGTAAAAATTCCAAGAAGCAGGTTTCTTTCAAGTTATATTTATGCTGGTGTCATCAATGCTTTACTGCAGACAAAAGGTCTTTTCAATCCTTTGGATTTTAAAATAAAGAAAAAAAATATTTGATTTGAAATAGTGCTGTTTCTGCATAAGGAAGGCTGTAGTGGCAGCCAAGTCATCTGCTGGTGCACCAGGGGCCAGGCTCAGCCGCAGTGTGAGTGTGTCTCCTGGATAATGGCAGAAACCTCAAAGTGGACCTGCCGCCATGCGAGGGGCTGCCCAGGCTTATTCCTTTCCACAGGCTGTTAGCTGTCTGTTGTGACCCCTAACTGCATGCTGCTTCGTGACCTTTGAAAAGTCACTCCATTCCATTAGGAAGGGATAACTTTTTCACATGCAAGGAGCCCTCCTTCCCCCTCTGCAGGGAAACACACAGTGATTCTGATGGCATTTGACTTGCATGCTTTCCTGCTGAGAGAAAAGGTTTGTGATCCTGGCGTATAGGGAGAGAGGAGGACAGAGTGGGATAGAATATGCCAGAAAGAGCAGTGAAGCACATCTAGTATTTCTCTAAGGGGATGTTATGTGTTTTCCAGAGGTGGATTTTAGCTTGGGTGACACAGATGACTGCCTGGAGTCCTTGGCCCTCTCCTTCTGCCGCTGACTGGGGAATGCTGTGGTAGAAAGCAGGTTTGTTTCAGCTCAGGGAACTACCGGGAGGGAAGGAGTCTTCCGCACCCAGTAGCTGCTGATGGGAGTGGTAGGAGTTTGAGCCCAAGGGACATCTATTTTCAAATTCATTTCTCATTACTAACTTTCAAGAAGTCATAGATTCTCTATCTGAAAGTATTAGCTTAAAGCTCAGAGTTGCTGCTCTGTGAGGAAACAGTGGCACGGGATTTTGAATGTTAGTGGAGAGGAAAGGACGAATCTTATGATTGAATTTGTTCTCTTTTATGCTTTTTCAGGAAAAGGAACAAATTAGCTGTTATTTTTCTACTCAACAAAATTAGAAATCTGTCAAAGACTAGGATGTAATTCTTTTATTTCTCTTCAAGTTACATATGTGCTACCCAGAACACACAACTGAACTGTGCAGTAGCCCTTGAATGCATTGATTTAATGAATGTCTTCAGCCGTCCCTAAGGGCCAGGCACTATGTGAGTGCTGAGTACGAGACACACATGGTTGAAGAACCTATCTGTGCTTTCTGTAGATAACTCTTCCAGCTGCAAATTACCAAGACAATGTAAATAAAGGTTGTTACAGGTTGTGCCAGGAGAGGTAGAGGGTGCCCTTGTGGCATTTGGGACGGGTTTGGGGATTCGGAGCCTCCAGTAAAATCAGGAAAGACTCCTTGGGGAACTGGTATTTCAGCTGAGAGCCGAGCGTCGCTGTGTTAAGGAGGAAGGAGGACAGTGTTCTTGCCAGAGCATGCATGAAATTTGGGAGCCAAGAGGGTGATGCATTCCGAATCTTTGGCATTGATCCTACTCGGGAAATGCTGGGTGAGGCAGTAGATGCTGGCTGAGGTCCCATTAAGAGATTTGGATTTTATCCCAAGGACAATGGGAAGTTGCTAAAGGGATTTAAACCGGTGTGACATGCCCGGGTTTTTATTTAAAGTATCATTCTAGCTACTGAATGGAGAACAGCCCAGACTGAGTCTGAGAGGCTGTTACAGTGGCCGAAAAATCAAATGACGGGGGCCTGTGCCAGGTGGCTGTGGGACAAACGAAGAGGCAGATTCAGCAGCTATTTATAGGCAGAATTGACAAGCACTGGTGCTGTAGAAGGTGGGAATGGAGATGACTTGAGATTTTCTGATTGACTCCAAACCTGCAGACAGCAAATAAGAGGGTTTACAGTCTTCTTCCTGTTTTGCCAGAACCTGGATTCACATTGGCATTACTGTATCCATTTCTTTCTTGCTTTCTTTTTTCTTTTTTTTTTTTTAAAGAGACACAGCCTTGCTCTGTTTCTCAGGCTGGAGTGCAGTGGTGTGATCAAAGCTCATGGCAGCCTTAAACTCCTGGGGTCAGACAATTCTTCCATCACGGCCTCCTGAGTAGGACTACAGGTGCCAGCCACTGTACCCAGCTCATTTCTTTGTCTTGTAGAATGATGATAATGCAGTCTGATGCTGTGTGGTACTTTGTATACCTTCATATTTAGTCTTTATAGCATACTTAGTGATAGATAAGGAAATTTGGAGAAGTCTTAGGTAACATGGTCATTTAACTGGTCAGCTAGTATCGAAAGTCAGGTCTCCTTAATTGCAAAGATTGTTTTTCTCCCCATAACAAATATATTCACAACCAGTTCATGTTTGGAAGGACATATTGAATAACAGAATCCACATAACTCATTTGTATTCGTCACCTCACTTACCCCAACAGTCGCTCTATGAGGTAGATATTGCTGCATTCCCCAATTTACAGATAAGGGAAAATTAGCACAAAGAATATAAAAATCTTGTTCCAATTTCTGTAATGTGAGGAGATCCTGGGGTTGGGGTTTTCAGACTCCACAATTCAGTCTCTTAACAATTAGCTAAACCACCAACAGTAACATGTTGAATAAAGTTGCATGCTCTGTAGACAGCTGAGATTCTCTGCTGATCATTTCAGTACCCGTATAATCTAGCGGAGTGCATTGCAGAGAGTTTAGGCGGAAAAGGTAGGTGTGGTTTTGTCCCCAGGTGATATAAAGGTTATATGTTTGTGTGTTTGAGTGTGTAAGAGTGTTCATTTGGGAGACGGCTAAATGGAATTTAAAGGTGAACTTTTCAAAGGGCAGTCTTTGCTCATTTTACACGTGGTCAGTTGACTCTCTTGGTAACCCTGTACACAGATGACAGTTGACGGCAAGCACGTTAAGGAATATATCCAACTGAGAAAACAGAAACTTGAATGTGTTTATCTTCAAAAGAAGCAAAGCATTTCATAAAAATAAATGTGAAATTATACTACAAGCGTGACTTGCATGAGTCCGTTAAGGTCATCGTTGTTTGACAGTGAATGGCCAGTTTAATAACTGGTGAGAGCCTTTAAACACTTCCCCAGGACTGTGGTTACATGGAGAACACGGACTCCAAGTCTGTTTATTATTCTCTGACTAGATCTTGTGTCAACATCTGGCCTCCAGAACGGGAGAAAGTTCGGAACAGAAATGGATTTATGTTGAATGCAGTTTCTACTTGCAGTCCAGTCCCCCTCTCTGTTCACTCACCTACTCTCCCTTTGCCTCGCTGCCCCCTCAGTGATTGCTCTAGCCTATGGTTCTGGCAGAGAGATATTCAATCATTCCCAAGGAATAACTTTGCAAGGTGCATTCACCCATTCTGATGAGCTGTAAGAGAAGTTTATCAGATAGTGTTTCCGTGTCTCACCTTCTAAAATACCTGGTTTATGGCAGGAGGAATCAGATGCAGGGGTTTTCAGCTGTTCCTTTTCTTAACCCTTTGTTCCAACTTTATGGCTGGTGAATATAGTCGTATCATCCTGCGGCTGACAATGAATTGGGATGTTGATACAGATCACCGCACTCACAAGACAAATGGTAGTGTGGAACTAGTGTATGAATGAACTTCCTTACAGCAGAGACATATCTGAAAGCACTGAAAACTGTGCCCCTGACCCAACGGAGTAATAGAGTGTCTTCAAAGGGGGTGGTTAGTTTTTTGGAAGTGATTTGGGGGGGAAGGAGGAGTTTTTTCTCTGCTGCTGCATTTTATTTCCAGCAATGTCAGGGTAGGATACATACCATCCTTACGTATTGTAGACATTGGCAAAATGTCCTTGCAATAATCTGATGATTATATCTTGTTAAAACATTTTTACCGTTTACTTGTTTTTTTGAGCCTCTGGTATCCAACTGCAGGATTTCTTACCTACATATTATGAAACAGTTTGCAAGACAGACAATGGGTTGCAATTAGCTGAAAAGTAGGACAGAGGAGGAAATAGAATAGGCGCTAAGCAGTCAATTCCTGCCGAACTTTCAGTTAGTTTCTGGAATTCCAAAAAGCAGTTTGTGTAATAGGCAACACTGGCCAACGTGTCACGTCAGCACAGGTTTTGACCACAACATGACTTGAAAGGACAGACTGTAACCTCAGTAAACTGCGTGAGAGCTCATTCCCAAAACATACATACGTTTCTGGCTCATCATACTCCCCATACATCTTTACACCTTTTTAAAATTTAGTTACAAACTCTTTAAAAATATACTGAAGTATAAGATTAAAACTTTATCCTGCTATTACATTCAGATGATTCTCTTTATGCTCAAACCTTACCGCAGCTTACGGTAAGCTGTTTCTCTTACTTATTCAGATGCTTACGTTCTCTTTCCCTAGTCTCTCTCCTGCCTCTCACTATTTTATCCATCAGTTTATCTGTATATCATGTGTCCTTATCTCTCTCTGTACCGTCACGTATTTCACATATGCGTAAGGTGGCAGGTGTACACACACAGAGGCCTGAGTACTGAGAGGCTCTGGTAACGGCATGTGCACTGTCCATCCACAGAGGACAATAATGGCTAAATTAGATTAATGCTCCTTGGCTCTTAACTATGAAAGGAACAGATCACCACGAACTTCTTTACCACGTCTGGTTAGTTTTCCCCCCTCCTTCCCGGACATCGTTTTTTTCCTACCCCATGTTGGGGAAGCTGACTGTCGACCTTTTAGTGAGCCCTTAGAAAATACTAAATATGAAAGAGGGGTGTCTCCACTGCTTCCTTCCTCTCAGTACAAATGAAAGGGATGTAGGATGAACATTTGAAAGGAGACCACATTTAAATGTCAATATATTTTCCACCTCCTTTCAATTATCCCTCTTCTTTCTCCTTCTCCATCTGCCTTTAACACATAAACAGGCATGCTCATCTAAGTGTTATTTCACTCTAGGAGGTACTTTTTAGGAATGTGGAAAATTGCTGAAGGAAGAGAAAAACAGTAAACCTACATTCTGATTAACGTTGTCAACGATATGAGTTGCTCTTATTTTGAAAGTAGAAGTGAGAATCTAAAGTGTGAAGTAGTTAGCTGCTCATATGATTTCCTCTTAATTCCTTCCCTTTTAGAGAGAATATCAGAGAAGAAAAAAAAATAAGTCAATATATTAGCCTGCCATGTATTCAGATCTTACTGTACAAGTTAATAACTCTGAGTCATAAGGCAGCGAAACTTAGTCTGTATACATGCTGTTGACCCAACTTTGTAAGTATAAGAAAATATTTTCATACATGCATGCCTACACTTATTCTTTCTTTTTGAAGTTACTGATATTTAAAAAACTTAAAATGCTACAATAGCAGGAACTTGTTGTATTGTTATTAGCATTCACAGCTTCCAACAATGTATGTAAATGTGCAGAAAAATGAGAAGCATTTTCTAGTACAGTTATGGGTACTGTTGCTTGCTACAAGAGGAATATATAATCAAGTCTTTTCAAGGCTGCTTTTAATTTATTCTCAGTGGAAGCTTTTCTCCATTAATTTATCAACACAATTTGCCAACTTGAGTTTGGACTTTTTTAGACAAGAAATGCTGTGGTTTTTCTCGAGTGTTGGGGGAATAACCTTCTGAGGCGCATGATATTAATTATGATTTGTTACTCACTAATGCTACACAGGAGTTTACTTCATTCACCAGATGAATTTAACCAAAATTGTGAGTACTGATACTGTCAGAGATGCAGTCCTCTTTTTTGTCGGGTTACTTTTAAATCTTTCCTTGTTAAAGAAAAAACAGAACGGTTTTACCTTTAAATGCATGGTATATGTGTGTGGGTTTGTTACATACAGGCATAATTTTTACTTTACTGAGCTGAGTTTTCGGAATACGGAAATTTTATGCATACACACACACACACACACACACACACACAAAGAAAAACCAACTTTTCTTCCCTAAATGTGTGATACAAAGCATCCACAGAGGAAAAAAAAAAGAAACAAACAGAAATCAAGCATTAAGGCATTAAACTGTACCTAACAGGCATTTATTCAATGGTCCTTATGAATGTGAGTCCTGCCCCATTTAAAATCTAACTGAAATGATTGCACATTTCATTAGCGAAGATAATCACCAATTTGTTCTCCCCTAAAATCATATATGTATGAAAAACACTGCTAGAAGGTAAACAGTACTTCACTTTAAGGAAGGAAATAAAGATGACCTATTTAAGTAGAGTCAGTTGAGGAGCACTTTTTCTTGCTTTCTTTGCCTTTTTTTAAAGACTTGAGACTTCAAAAGATAATTCCTAATTTTATCCCATAAATTCATTGTGAAATAATTTATTCTTCCATTGCATTCAACATCAGTTTCTTAATGTTAAATGACTTAAAAATAGGAACATTGAGTATCTCTGTTTACACAGAAATGGGATGTCTTCAAACCCTAACATCTGATTGGGTAATGAGGAGGAGGATCAGTGTTCTTGTTCCAGTTTTATAACTAACTGGCTGTGCATTGTGGAGAAATAACTGAACCCCTTGGGCTTCCATGGTTTCTTCCGTAAATTAAGAGAACTCAAAGATTTATAGGCTCTCTTTCAGCATAGAACAATTTTCTGTTGTAGAAAACACATGTTCTATACTCAAGCATCTATCAGTGCCCAGCAGCTAATTGCCCAGTAATTTCTTGTATGAAGAGCTTTATATTAATTTCCAAAATAGATGGCATCTGCAAAACATGCTTTTTGGTGGTAGGAGGGGTTTGCATTAATCTAAATCTGACTCTGTTAGATATTTTGAGAATTAAATGTGATTATTTCTTTAATCCAAAATGTAATAAGGCATTAAACTTACTGAGTGCCTAGTACATGCCGTGCGTGGTGTTCTAGACGAAGGCTACAATGCTGAGCAGTGCTGACTGTGAACCTGCCTTCATAGCACTTACAGTCTGGCGAACACAGGTGAAGTGTGATTCTATCCTTAAACCGTAAAGCCTAAGTCATAAATCTTCTTGGTTGAGTCCCTCACCAGAAACCACCAAACCAAATACATGCAACACATGATTTTTAAAAACAAAACACACCTTTCTGTTCATGAACTGAAATGTCCTCAGAGTCCACAAAACGGTGAAAACATTTCCAGATTCTCAGCTTTGTCTGACGGTATTCTGTTTATATGGCAGCCTTCTTTCGTCCTCTTTTGCTTCGTTCCTTAATTTCTAGGCTTCAACCTGTTTAAGCAAAAAGTGTAGTTGTATTTCAACTAAGTCTCAAATCCTCTTTCCTGCCCTTGTTCCTGTAAGATAAAGAATCATTTTGAGTTTTTTATTTTTTTCTGCATACAAGATTTCAGTGAGACTAGTCAACACTTTTCAATATGGATGATTTTTGTTTTTTTGTTTTTTTGAGACGGAGTTTTGCTCTTGTTACCCAGGCTGGAGTGCAATGGCGCGATCTCGGCTCACTGCAACCTCCGCCTCCTGGGTTCAGGCAATTCTCCTGCCTCAGCCTCCTGAGTAGCTGGGATTACAGGCACGCGCCACCATGCCCAGCTAATTTTTTGTATTTTTAGTAGAGACGGGGTTTCACCATGTTGAC
>CM052667.1:2463889-2484696 GCA_028533165.1 Leontopithecus rosalia | reverse complement strand
CTTGTAGGATATTACCTGTCATTGAAGAGACTCAGTTTCTTAACATCTAACACCAAAGTTACGGTATTTCCTCCTTGGGCTTGGTGTCTCAGTTTTCACACATCAGGATATTTCTTTCTCTTGTAAACTGGAGAAGGATGGTTAAGAGCAAGTAAGAAAGTTGATTCTCAGTGATGTTTTTATCTCAGGGAGTGTTCAGGCAAACCGATATTTGGGAAGAGTACCTATGGTTAGGCAGCTTTGGAAACTGATTTCCTTTAGCTGACCACTTCTACGTACTATTTAGAAGGTCCTCATATGCCTCATGGGCATTTGTGCCCCAGTTTAAAGGTGGCTTCATTACAGTATCAAGAACAAAGGACAAGTGAATTCGATTAGAGACACCTAGCAATAAAATACATTTATCGGTGTGGTCTTTTATTGATATCACCAATCCGTTATTTTTTATGTTGGAACTTGAAGTATAAGGCACATTTTACTTTCTCTATGAAGGTCCTCTTGTGCCTCTTACACGAAGCAAACTATTTTCAATGGATCAAAAGAATGCGTGGCAAATATAATACATATCCAAAGGCATTATACTTATAAATTCAATAAATGTGCTATGAACACACTGGGATCGTTCTGTGGCTCTAAATTAAACAGCACCTTTTTTAAGATGAAGACTGCTGCAAAATTGTATTTCCTGTAGGAAAAGAATTATGAGATCCTATGACTTCGGGTATAAAAGCTGGAGTAAAATGGAATATGCTTTTCCCTCTAGAGAGGTCTCGCAGATATTGCAGCATCTTATAGAGAAAAGGAAACATCTTCAGATATTGAAATCATTTTATATTGAAGGGATAAAGAGTGATTAAATATAATTAATCGGTACCAGTATGTATATTAATGGTTTAGTGTTCTTTTATAAAGAATTTCATCCCTAATAATTTATATTTGGTCCTGACACAGTTTTTGCACCACTATTGAATATGTACGTAGTCACTTTACCTCTTAGGAGCCAATTTGCCTTATCTGTCAAACGAGACAGATAGTTTTTATACTTCCCTTGTAGCTTGAACTGTCTTCCTAGTGTATGATGTTGCAGAAATGTATATTTCAAATAGTAATTAAAGCAAGTTGTGACTGATAGCTCACGTCTAGATTTTAATATCATTTGAAACTGAAGCCCCTTACTCTAGGTCAGTATAAAAAAAAGTGAGACCAATTCTGTTTTTTGGGTTTTATTAAATATTTGATTACAGCTAGCTTCTCATCTGTTTACAGCTTGGTTTAGTTTATAAATACAGTCAAAGACTTTATAATTACTGTCTTAAATGCAAAGAAAAAATGTATAATGTCAGGATTTCATATGATACAGGAGTAAATTGACTTCAATTTAGTTCAGATGGGGATAGAATGTGTGTGTTTATACCTCAGATAAAAGAATATTGCCTCTGTGTCCAAGTCATGTTCCAAAGGGGCTCTCTCCTTAAGGCTTTGAGGGGCTTCTTCATTCTAAGGGACTAGACAGACAAGGCCCTACTTTCAAGGAAGGCATGTTTTTAATACAGGAGGTATCTTTTCAAGATTGTTTGCCAGCACACTTCTGTGGCAGTCATGACAGTCTACTGAGGAGGGTCTTGGAGTAAGAGTGAGTAAAATCTAAACGGACTGCTTTGTTTGCGCCTTCCTTCATTTGGAAAGCATTGATACTGGAAACTGCAGTAGAAGTTACCTGCAATTTTTGTTGCATGATGACCTTCTTGACCTATCTGCATTTTGGTGAAATCTGCACCTTCATGATTGATTATGGTGATCAGTGGTCTGATCAGCTCTTGGAGTGGGAATGGTGATCTTTGATATAGCCTCAACAATATAGAGAAAATGAGGAAAAAAAAAGACAGCAGGGATTAGTCAAACTCAGATACACCTGAGACAGATCGGGGGCACTCCTAGAGCTGTGTGTGGAGACATTTGAAGGGACTGTGTCTTCCACAGACTGTCAAGCCAGAGGTGCAACTGTTTTTATTGATGTTTTCCTAAGTCAGTGATTACCATCACCCTGCTATTGCTCAGACTGCTGCAAAATTGTTGCCTAGTGTACATCGTGTGGTGATTAGCAAAGAGCTGTGTAAAGACACAGAGGTTAAAAGCTCGCTTAATGTAAATAAAGGATACAACTTAATGCACAGGGTTAGTACCACTCACTTAGCTAATTGGCAAGCTGTCACTTTCAAACCCTTCCAAACCCAGAAACTTCCTGTGCAGCGTGTAGTGCTGTCAGGAACCTTGAGAAGCTGACCTGGCCCTTGCATTAGGGATGTTAAGTCCTCCTGGCCCCTCTGATTCATTTCGTATACTTTGGCTGATTGATTACCTAAAAGCTATAAGAAATTGGTAATAATCTGGGCTCTTTCCTGAGTCCCTCCTGAGGGTCTCTAATGTCCATTTCCTGGTGTGACCTTCCTTAGCAGGTGGCAGTGTCAAACCTACTTGAGATGTATTCTCACACAGTCTCATTAAGTTTCTCTTTTTCTTAATGTTTGAAGGTAGTATCTTCTGTTCCCAGTGCCTGCTTTTCTGGGAGGTGTTAATGTATTTCATTTGAGCTCAAGATTCTAACTAAAGAAGTTTTACCAGTAAGAACTCTAATCTCTCCCGTCAGCTTACCTTTTCCTTTGTTACGATAGGCCCTTGGAGAAACTGTCGAATTAGTTTATCACTCCGTTAATTAAGACTGGAGTGGAATATGTTGGGGGGAACAATTTACTCCCTCTTCCTCCATTTACTTTAAGCTTGCTTTGGGCCGTAATTTAGATGTAGAATATAAATCCATGTAAAACAAAGACTTATTTCTTACCTGTGTTAACACCTTTGCTTGCCCCGGTCTAGGTTTATTTGCTCTTAAACTGACCTAACGAGCCGAATTAGTAATTCAACAAATATGTGGAACACTTTTAATACTAAGAAAATTTATCAAGCTGTGTGCCAGGCACTGTGATTTCTTATAGCCAACTCATAAGTTAGGCACTATATTACCCTTATTTTGCAGGTTAGATGCCTGAAGCTTGGAGCAGTTAAGTTTTGAACCTAGGCAATTGGTTTCTGAGGCTTATACTCTTTAGTTAATAGTGTACTATACTGCTTTCTTTGCTGTCTAGCTGGAAAAGGGAAGCTAATTTTTTATTTTAGCTGTCCTATTTTGGAAGCTTAACGGAGTGTAGGTAAAAACGGAAAACTTGGCTAGTTGCCGCTATGACATTTAAAGAGCTTAGAAGTCATCATTCGTGTCCTCGCAATAAAAACAAAAAAGCTGGACAAGTTGATAAATAAGTTTTTGTAGACATTTCAGAACAATCACATTGCAAAGCAAAATGCCACCATGAAATCTCGAGAGACAGGTGAAAGTAGAGTCTCAGCTGAGATCTGCTTCTCTGGAGCAGAAGATGCTTGAGCAATAAACTGGTAGAAACTTTTAAATGGAGATTTTTGCAAACTGGTGGAGGCTGAACCTGGACTGGCTAGCATGAGAGTGATGAAGTCCTAGGACCACTGTCTTACAGGCATCCCTAGTGTCAAGGGCTTTGTCTTCAGGATCCCCAGCAGGTTCTCCCAGTGAAATACTCCCTGGTGGGAGAAAGGAAAGAATAATCTTTGTAAAATACACAAAGAGTCTTCTCCACAACAAAGGCTAAAGGAAATTTAACCACTGAAGTCTCTTTCAACCTTCCAGTTTCACTCAAAGGGGTGTCCGTGTTGGTGAGGAAGGTTGGGATGTGAGGTCAATAAAAGGCAGGGCTTCAGGGAAGTAGACTGGAAGTAGGGTAGCCAGAAAAGGTTCAGAGTCTGCTGCACCACTTTGAACTGTAACATTCACAGCTCAGAATCAGAAGCCCAGTAAAAGATGGACAGTCAGTTGATTGCAAACTGTTCCCTTTTCCCCACACCTTACCATCATAGCAACAGTGCTCCAGTGCGGTAAGAGTGAATCTTAGTGGAAAGAGCTGTGAGATAGACTCTAAGGAGGAATACTCAGGCCAAAGTAGAGAGAAGACAAAAACTAAGATGCTCTGGCTCCTATAGCTGGAGGTAAATGCCTCACAGCCAAGTCTTACCAGATTAACATAAATCCTTACAGTCAAGGTGTGTTTATTTTAGTTCTTATTGCTGGATATGTGCTGGCTTTCAGTGAAAAACTGCAATGCATGGCAAAAGGCAAGAGACAGTCTGAGGAGACAAAGCAGGCATCAGAACCAGTCTCAGATATGACAGTTAGTGAATTTATAAAACAAGGAATTTAAAGTAACTACAATATGTTAAGGATTGTAATGGAAAAATTAGTCCTCATACAAGAACAGACGATTAATGTAAGCAGAGAAATTTAAAGTAAAAAAAATCAGAAGGAAATACTAGAAATAAAAGAAGTCATATAGGCAGTTTTTTGATGGGTTTATCAATAGATGTCACATGGCTGAAGGGAAAAAAATCAGCTTGAAGAAAGGTCAGTAGAACTTCAAAACTGGAAAAGTAAAAAAAGAACAACAAAAAGAGCAACACGTCTGAGAACTGTGGGACTATATCAAGTGGTATAATATACGTATAATTAGGATACCAGAAATAAGTGAAGAAAAATGGAGCAAATTGAGTATTTGAAGTACAAGAGCTGAGAACTTTCCAAAATTAATAACAGATACCAAAATATAGATCTAAGAAACTCAGTAAAATTGAGCCAGAAAAATACCAAGAACATACATATAGGCATATCACATTCAAACTGCAGAAAAGCAAAGGCAAAGAGAAAAATCTTGAGGAAAAGCCACAGGAGGGTGAGATAAACACTTTGTCTAAGAGGAACGGGAATATGAATTACAATGGACTTCTTTTTTAAAAATTTTATTATTTTTAAAATTTTAAGTTCCAGGGTACACATGCAGGATGTGCACCTTTGTTACAAATGTGTGCTGTGGTTGCACCTGTCAACCCATCACCTAGGTATTAAGCCCCAAATGCATTAGCTGTTTATCCTGTTGCTCTCTGTCCTACCACACCCCCCAAAAGGCCCCACCCAGTATGTAGTGTTCCTCTCCCTCTGTCCGTATGTTCTCATTGTTCAGCCCCTACTTATAAGTGAGAATATGTGGTGTTTGGTTTTCTGTCCTGTGTTAATTTGCTGAGGATGATGGCTTCTAGCTCCATCCATGTCCCTGGAAATGACATGATCTTGTTCCTTTTTATGGCTGCATAGTATTCCATGGTGTATATGTGCCACATTTTCTTTATCCAGTTTATCATTGATGGGCATTTTGATTAATTCCATGTTTTGCTATTGTGAATAGTACTTCAGTGAAAATATATTTGTATGTATCCTTATGATAGAATGATTTATAATCCTTTGGGTATATGCCCAGTAATGAGTTTGCTAGGTCAAGTGGTATTTCTGGTTCTAGATCTTTGAGGAATCATCACACCATTTTTCACAATGGTTGAACCAATGTACATTTCCACCAACAGTGGAGAAGTCATCCTATTTTTCCACAGCCTTGCCAGAATCTTTTGTTTCTTAACTTTTTAATAACTGCCATTCTGACTGGCGTGAGATGGTATCTCATTGTGGTTTTGATTTGCATTTTTCAATGATTAGTGATGTGAAGCTTTTTTTTCACGTTTGTTGGCTGCATAATGTCCTCTTTTGAGAATTGTCTGTTCATGTCCTTTGCACACTTCTTAATGGGGTTGTTTCTTTTTCTTGTAAATTAAGTTCCTTGCAAATTCTGGATTTAGACCTTTGTCAGATGGATAGATTGCAAAATTTTTCTCCCATTCTGTATGTTTTGTGTTCACTCTGATGATAGTTTCTTTTGCTGCACAGAAGCTCTGTAGTTAGATCCCATTTATCAATTTTTGCTTTTGTTGCAACTGCTTTTTTTTTTTTAACAATGGGCTTCTTTTCAGAAACCACGTAAGCAAGAAGTGAGTCTGGTGAAATATTTTAAATATTGAAAGAAAAGAGTTCACCAATCTAGGTAGGATTCTGTATCCAGCACAATTGTTCTTCAGAAGTTCAGGAGAAATACTTTTTCTGAGAAACAAAAGCTGAGTGAATTTTTGCCAGCAAATGAGTCCTACAAGTCCTAAGTTAAAAAGTTCTTCAGGCAGAAGCAAAATGCTGCATGTCGGAAACTTGAATATACATAAAATAAGAGCATTGAAGAAGGAATGAGTAGTAAAGGTAAAATATTTTAATTACTGTATTTTAAATTGACCTAAAATTAAGGCAGGAATCAATTCTATAAGAGCATGTAATCTTAAATATGCCAAAGAATATGAGGCAAAACCCAGTAGAATTGAAATAGTAGACCAGTCTACTATTGTAATGGGAGGCTTTACCACCCCTCTATCAGTAATTGATAAATTAAGGAAACAGAATATCAGTACATGACCTAAATAGCACTATGAATGAAATTGATCCAATAGAGATATATAGAAGATTCCAACCTATGCAGAATATGCTTCTCAAGTTTATATGGAACTTTTGTTTTCACCAAAGAAGACCCCATTCTGGGCAATAAAACACACCTTAACACATTTAAAACAATAAAAACTACTTGTGTTTTCAGACTACAAATATTAGGAAATTAAACAGTAACTTTTAAATAAACCACAAGTAAAGGAGAAGCCACAAGGAAGGTTAAAAATATTTTGAACTAAATGAAAATGAAAATTCAACTTAACAAAAATTTGTGGGAAATTAGCAAAAACACTGCTTAGAGGAAAATATGTAACATTACGTGTATTAAAAAGGAAGATGTAAAAATATTAAATCAATTTTGCCACCTATATTAGGAAATTAGAGAAAATTGGGCCTATGGAAAGCAAAATAAGGATAATAATTACACCGGAAATCAATGAAATCGCAAACAGGAAAACGGAAAAAAAAGAATGGGACCAAGTGGAATTAAATGTGTAGGGCTCCAGCCTGGCTAGGCAAATAAAAATAGAGATAACACAAAAGATCAGTATCAGAAATAAAAGAGGGATCATCAGTACTTATTCCATGGACACGAAAGGAATAATAAAGGAACACACAACCACAAATTTGATGACTTAGATTAAATGGACCAATTTCATAAAAGGCATATGTCAAAACTCAGACAAGAAGAAATAGTCCATCTGAATATGATTATATAGAAACACTGCATGTTCTCACTCATAGGTGGGTGTCGAACAGTGAGAACACGTGGACACAGGGAGGGGAGCATCACACCCTGGGGTCTGTAGCAGGGAAACGGGTGGGTGGGGAGTTGGGGAGAGATAGCATGGGGAGAGATGCCAGATATAGGTGATGGGAAGCAAGGCAGCAGATCACACTGCCATGTATGTACCTATGCAACTATCTTGTATTTTCTTCAGATGTACCGCAGAACCTAAAATGCAATTAAAAAAAAAAGAAATTGAATTGGTACTTAATAACCTTTCCAAAACGGGGAAGTGCAGAACCAGTGGTGAATTCTATCAAATACGTAAAGAGGAAAGAATACTAATTTTCCAAAATCTTTTTCAGAAAGTAGAAGCAGAGGAATATTTTTTGACTCATTCCATGAGGCCAGCATTACTCTAGTAGAAATATCAGATAAGGATATTCCAAGAAAAGAAAACAAAGGACTACTGGCAGCAATTACTGTGGAAGTCGCAGAGCCACAGGAACTGCCATTCACAGTAGGTGGAAATGCAGAATGCTACAGCCATTTTGGAGGACAGTTTCTGTAGTTTCTTTCAGAGCTAGGCATAATCTGGCCATATGATCAAGCAATTTTGCTCCTTAGGATTTATCCAACTGATATGAACATTTATGTCCATATAAAAATCTGTATGCAAATGTTTATGTAGCTTTATTCATAATCGCCAAAATGTGGAAGCAACCAGTGTGTCTTTCAATAGGTGAGTGGATAAATACACTGTGGTACCTTCAAAGCATAGAATATAATTCAGCAATAAAGAGAAACGAGCTATAAAGCCATGCAAAGACACAGATGAATCTTAATTGATAAGTGAAAGTAGCTGGTGGTAACAGACCACAGGCTACATTATTCCATTTATATGACATTCTGAAAACAAAAACTTAGAGATAAAAGAAACAGATCAAGTAGTTTGCAGGGAGAAAGTCAAATAGGTAAATCACTGAACTTTTTTAGGGTGGTGGGGCAGTAAGAGTGTTCTGTATGATACTGCAAAGGTAAATACATGACGTTATGCACTTGTCAAACCTATAGAATGTAATAGCATGTAGAGTGAATCTTAACGTATACCAATTTAAAAAAATTATTTATAAAGGTGGGAGATTCCTGTGTAGAATGCAGAATGTAACAAAACAATCTAACTGTATTACAAATGTATTATATAAACTTTTTTCAGTGAAGTAGGGAGCCGGGAGGGGAGAGAAAGATGCTGACCTAAATAACTTTGGAAATGATCCAAGTACTTTCGGTCTATAAAAGAGAGACAGAAGAAACTGCACACAAGCACTCTTGCTGCTGAAGTTGTTTCCAATGGGTGTATGAATGAACTATTCTGATAGTATACATACATATATGTGTTGAATAGTTGACTTAAGTATATGGTAGATGACAGAAGTTACAGATAAGGAGAGGAGGACAGAATGAGTTATGTGGTAATGGATTAGAGTTGAAGACAGTATGCACCTGTGGTTAGCCTGACACACAAACAGATGGTTACATACAGATGTATTTACAGATATCTGTTTTATTTCTTCATTTTTGCCAGCCAAATGGGCCTAGAAACAATGACATCCCAGTAGCAACCACCAGACGAGTGTTTAGATCTTGGTTACTCATACCGTTCTTCATTAAAAAGAACAAGGGACCCCTGGAAAAACATCTAACCCTGGGGCAAGAAATTCACAAGGTGAACCTAGAGCCTCTAGTAGTGCCAGAAAGTAAGGATGCTCTCAAAGCCTACAATGATGGAGATATGTCAGAGGAACACAGGAGACAATTAAAGTGTTCCCAGTTGCCAGAGATGGAACAATTTGACCTATAAAATAAATAAAATAGTACTGGAGTTACACCCAAAGTGAAATATCCATGACTCCATATAAATGATTGAGCAAGTAAATAAATGTGGGAGAAAGGATAAAGCAGAAGAATTTTAAATAATTTATGTAGCTGTTTCATGTTCAAGGAGTTTGGACTGCACACAATTTCTAAGTAATACAGCATGGAAGGTGAGGAAAAAAGTAATTTTACAGTAGAGGAACATGACAAACATTGCCTCATGTAGTTGTTCAAATCAACATTAGTCATGGTAAGTCACATTGATAGTATTTACACTTGATAAGAAATGATGAGAATGGCACTTTATCCTTGTTGATTTTTCTCCCAAAAACCTGTAACTTCAGTTTGATCCTGGAAAAAACGTAAGTCTCAGTAGCTGAAGATTCTGCAAAACACCTGACCACTAGTGCTCTAAACGTTGAAAGTTATCCAAAGCAAGGAACCTGTGGAGATGTGGCTTTAACGTGCTGTCAGTGTTGACTCATTAATTTTGACAAATGTGCTGTAGTGTAAGGTGGTCCTTACGGTAGAAATGTGGGGGTGGTACATGTACAGCGTATATCCTGTCTGCACAGAGGTTTTGGAAATCTAAACTATTCTAGAATAAGTTTATTTGAAAGTTAAAAAAAGATAGCTGAAATTTTTGTTTTAGGTTTGTGAAAATACAAGCTTTATTCATAAGTCTTCTGCCATCTCGATTGCCACAGTTATAAAGTTAATTAAATACCCTAAGTCAGTTAAATAAAGGAGGGTTGGGACCTTGTCAGAACAGACAGTTTTCTTTTCTGATGTATGTGGAGAGAGCACATCCATTGATAATGAATACGTGTTATGAGTAAATGCTGCTTCAGTTGGTCTCCTTTAAGGATGACAGAGATTGTAGATGCATACAGCAGAGCATATAAATGCCTGTTGTCTCGTTGCCACCAGTTAATACTGCAGGAGCTCTACTTATGACAGGCACACATGAAGAAAAGAAGATTTAAGATTTCAGGGAATGACTTTTCTGAATGCCATTCTGACCCGGTTCCCTCTGTCTATGGTTCTGATGGGGCTTCCTGGAGAAAACGTGGAAGATCAGGTGAAGACCCCCAACCCTTCACCCAGAGCAGATGCCCTTTCGTTTCTTTCTTTACTTCAGATATTTGTTCCTCTCTTTCTGATGTTCCCAAGAGGTATGTGACTCCGTTTGTAATTGCCCTGACATTTTAGGGTATTCTGGTTTTCCATTATTTTTTCTCTCCGTTTCAGTTTTGAAAGTTTCTGCTGACCTATCCTTAAGTTCACAGATTCTTTCCTGGGCAGCATTCAGTCTAAGGGCCCAGCAGAAGCACTCTTCATCTGTTAGTGTTTTTGAGTTGTACCTTTTCCTTTCGATTCTTTCTTAGTTTCCATCTCTGCTGCTTTAACTCACGTGTTCTTACACGTCATTCACTTTCTCCTTCAGTGCGTTTAACACGTTATTGCAGTTATTTTATACTCCAGGATCTCTGCCGTATCTGAGTCTGGTTCTGATGCTTGTTTTGTCTTTTCCAGACTGTTTTTTGCCTTGTAATTTTCAGTTGAAAGGCAGACATAAAATATCAGGTGAAAGAAACTCGGGCCGGGCGCGGCGGCTCAAGCCTGTAATCCCAGCACTTTGGGAGGCCGAGGCGGGTGGATCATGAGGTCAAGAGATCGAGACCATCCTGGTCAACATGGTGAAAACCCGTCTCTACTAAAAATACAAAAAATTAGCTGGGCACGGTGGCACAGCCTGTAATCCCAGCTATTCAGGAGGCTGAGGCAGGAGAATTGCCTGAACCCAGGAGGCGGAGGTTGCGGTGAGCCGAGATCTCGCCATTGCACTCCAGCCTGGGTAACAAGAGTGAAACTCCTTCTCAAAACAAAACAAAACAAAACAAATCTCATGTAGAGAGGCCTTTTGTGTGAGGTTTTATGTTTTCTTGCAGAGAGTTAGGCTGTGTTTACTGTTTGCTGTAGCTGTTGCGTAAGAGGCTAAAATTTCTTTTAGTATTCTTGTTTTTCTCTTTTCTGATGTCTTTGGGTTTTTCTAGAGATGCATAAACAAGGTCTGAGGCTTGTTCTTCAAGCTGTAGTTCTATTATATAGGAACCTTACCGATGTGATGGTAAGATGAGGGCATGGGGAAGTGTTTTATGTGATTAGTTCTTGGACTTTTTGTTGAGTTGGGTATTTCTCTTTTCCCACATGGAAGGCTGTGGGGTCGGGGGAGGGAAGTGAGGGCTTGAGTTGAAGATTTTCCTTTTCTCGTCTGGAAAGTGAAAGGGATCTGGAATTGGTTTTCCCCTTTGCCCAGGTTGATTAGGCCCTGGGAAAATAATTTCCTTTGAGGGCAGGCCTTGTGAAGACCAGAGAGTTCTGGTTGTGTTTCAAAATGGTTACCTTTCCCCTCTTCCTCTGGAACCAGGAGGGTTTTTTCTATGATTTTCAGTGTCACAGTGAGAACCTGAGGAAAGGGTGGGGAGCCTCTTAACGAGGCCGCCTCAGAATTTTTAACTCTCAGGCTACCCTGCATTTGGGCTCCAGCTTGGACTTCTGTTCCCAGTAGGCTGTGATTCTCTGTCTGCATTCCTGTCTTGTTTTCAGAGCAGCAGTTTGCTCTGCAACCTCAATTTTCTCACGAATCTCAGAAGACTGTTGACTCTCACGGTGTTTTCTTGGTGGTTTTTGTTGCTTTTTGTCCTTTCAGATTTTCTTTTTTGTTGTTGTCATGAAAATAGGAGCGATGACTTCCAAGCTCTCTACATGTCAGACCAAAACTGGAATTCTCATTGTTACATATATATGTATGTTGAGAGGTTTTTCTGTAAAATTTTTGCTTCAGGCAAGAGTGAAAGGTTTTAGTGCTAAAATTGGACATGTAAAAAAATCTTTCAACATTTAAATTTTGTTTCAGGTTCCCCTAGTTTTCAATCTACTGGGTGGAATCTGTTTTTCCAGCAGCTGCCGTAGCGCTCTGTGGTCTCTGCCCAATTCAGTGTGTGGTGAAATAACCCCACATAAGAAAGGTCCTTCGTGAGAGATACGTCTTTGGCTTTTAAATGAATTCCTATATGTGTCTTGGCAATATCTGAACAACAGCTAAAGTAATTATAATGTTATCAGGAAAATATATTTGCGGTTGTTTAATGTATTCAGGAAAAAAATCAATGCAACAGCAATTGTCAGATAATTTGAGCAGTGAATTTATAGAAGTAATTTTAATTTACATCCAGGAATGCAGGCAATTTTTGTCCAGCAATTTACATTTGATTGACTAAGCTTGGGAAACAACATGGACAACATCCTATGGAATTTCTTTGTAGTAGGCAAAAGTGGACGTAATAAAATGAAAATAAACTAGACAAAAGGGCTCTGAGTTTTACCACAATGTATTTGTCATGTGAGAGTTAAACCAAGTGAGCACTTTGCTATAATTTAAAAATACAATGATAAAATTTTACTTGTCTATTATATAATTGTAGCAAATTATTTTGTCTCTGACAAGGAAATCGTGAGGTTTTGCGCCTTAGACTTCCTTGCATCTCCCAGAGTTGGTGACGCAGATGCTGCAGTGAGTGTCTCTCCTCAGATGTTTTCCTATTCAGGGCACAATTATTCCTGTCTTGAAATAGAAATTATCTTTTAATGAACTCCATTTGAATTTCTTTTTCCCTATTTTTATACTCATCTCACTGAATAACATAATCTTGGAAAAGATTAACTTGTATTATTTCACAGTTGCGTCTCCAACACTATCTTAATGTAATCTCTTCATATTTTTTTTTGGCTATTCATTGGTTTTACACTATTCTTTTCAAGATTTTACATGCAAATGTAATAAAAAGGCTCTGCTTACTCTCTTTTCAAGACCATTAATGAAATGCTGAGGACTGGCTGAACAGCAGTCCTTGGGCACTGTGCTAGATTCCCCTCATGCGATGGACAGATTTTCATGTCCCATTCCTTGTGTTCCTCTTGACAGTTTGCAGTCCTTTCAGGAGTCATCCAATCAAAGTCAGTGGGAATAAATTTTTAAATTAAGTTTTTGCAAGGGGCTGTAATAACTGCTTTACTGAAATCTAGTGCCCGTGATACTGATTTTTGTAGAGCATATTCATTATTTAAAAAAAGATTAACCAATCACGTATGTCTAGAATGACTAACATTGATCTTGATTATCTGACTATTCATAGGAAGCAGTACTCAATATCATTTTAGTGCCATGTTTATTACAAATGACTCTATAATGTAACAAAGATTGTTAATGTGGAAACTTCCAGGTGATTAGTTATAAGAGGAAAGTTATTATAAATGAATGAGAGATTTTTTTAAACTGCTAAGTGGGCTTTCAAGACCCTAGGTGTTTTACTCCTTTAGTTATATGTTTTCCTTAATTAGGCCTTAGTCTTCATTATAAGTAGGTATTAAAATGAAATATAATTTTGGAAAATGATGAATTTGGAAACTGATGAATATAAATATTTAATATAGAACTTTGTGTCCCATAGCTATTGTTTGTAAATCTATATATTTTAAATGTTTTACATCTAATTTCTATGATAGAAATGTCACTGCAATAATTTTGTTTTGTTTTGTTTTTGACGTGAAGTCTCACTCTGTCGCCCAGGCTGGAGTACAGTGGTGTGATGTCAGCTCACTGTGACCGCCACCTCCCATGTTCAAGCATTTCTCCTGTCTCAGCCTCCTGAGTAGCTGGGACTACAGGCACATGCTAACATGTCCAACTAAATTTTGTATTGTTAGTAGAGTTGGGGTTTCACCACATTGGTCAGGCTGGTCTCAAACTTCTGACCTCAGGTGATCCACCTGCCTTGGCCTTCTAAAGTGCTGGGATTATAGGTGTGAGTCCCTCTGCCTGGCCAATAATTATATTTTTGTAGCAACCACCCAGTGAATATGCTATTCTTAGATTGCTAAATCAAAGGATTTTTTTTCCCACAAATCAGATTGTATGTTTTACAAATTTACTGTCAATAAAACCTTAGACCACTCAATTATCAACAGTATAAGCCAATACTTGAACCAATTTTTAAAACAAACAGTTTAGACCAGGGTTTAGCAGTCCACAGCTCACAGGCCAAATCTACTCATCCTGATTCATGTTCACGTTGTGTGTGGCAGCTTTTTTCCTATGACAGCAGAGTTGACTGCTGCTGCCACATACCCCAGAGACCTCAAAGCCTAAAATATTACTGTCGGCCTCTTAGAGAAAAAGTTTTAGATCTCTGGTTTGGACTAACATTGACTATTATTAATATTTATTATAAATTAAAACAAATAAGGGACACCTGTGGACAATGGGCTATCTGAGACACGTGGTTGAAAAACACTGCGTTGACTGTTGTAGAACGCGTTCTTTTGCAAGGTAATGTTCCCAAGGCCCTGCATTTGTACCGAACTTTCCCACCTGTGATAGGAAATGGGCTTATATTTTCTAACATTGTCTAATTCCGGCATGCATGTGAAAGGTCCAGTTTAATACAATACTGTTACTATCAGATGAAGTGACACAAATTGGATGTGTGCTGTAAATATGCAACAGAAGACTTAGGTTGTGGTGATGTCTAAGTAAATATGTAGGACAGATACCGAAACTCACAGACTCAGTCATTTGATGAAGATTTATTGAGTGTCTATTAGGTGTGAGCCACTCATTTTTTCCGTCCTGAGATAAATTATCTGTTTTTATGGAGTTTTTCTCTCGTTTCAGGAGGGAGACTGACCCACAAAGTAAACACCTAAGTATGCAGTGTATTGGGATGTTAAAAACAATGAGTCATGATAGGCTGAGGGAGGATTGACAGTGGGCATGTAATATTTATGTAGATTGGTGAGAAAGGGCAGAAACATTGAGAGAAGGAGGGGAGTAAGCCCTGCGCATATGCTTCCGAAAAACGTTGAAGCTTGAGAGAACAGCAGTTGTGCATGTCCTGAAGCAGTAGTGGTTTGGCCACCTCTGAGGACCAGTGGGAAGCCTGTGGGATTCAAGGGATGATTAAGGAAACTGTCATCAGTGATGTGGTCTTTGTAGGCCTGTGTGAAGACTCTAGTCTGAGTGAGAAAGACATCATGGGAGAGTTTGCAATTGAGGGATTAACCTGATATAATTTGAATTTTAACAATGAACTCTGGATACTGTGTGGAGAATGACCACAGGGATGATTATGGAAGTGGGGAAGCTGCTTAGGAGGTGATGACAATTGTCCAGTTCCCGCTCTACCAAATGGGGACTTGGATGGAAGGTGGCAGAGACAGTGGTGGGTCATAAGGATTCTGAATTTTTTTTTATCTCGAGATAAAAATTTTTATCTCGAGATAAAAAATCTAGAGTTCTTGATATATTATATATGGGATATGCCAGAAAGAAGAGTCAAGGATCTCTCCAAGATTTTTGGCCTGACCACGGGGATGCAGGAGCCGCCATTTACTGAAGTGAAAAATACTATTGGAGGAACAGGCTTAGCCACAAAATCAAAATTTTACTTTTAAAATTCTGGGGTATAATTGTAATAGAGATGAAATGCAAAGACGTTCTGTCGGTGAGTAGGACACTTCAGCAGATGTAGATTTTACCTGGGATTCAACATGTTGTCAGTGGAATCACACAGTCAGGATATCGTGACTCGTGAGGATTATCGTTTTTTTCCTAACATGCAAAGATCCAATTGTATTTCAAAATGCACATGAGCAAACATACTCTGTCAGAATGGAGCTTTTCTACAGGACTGCATTGTTACTGAAATATTTGTCTTTATTCAAAATGGTTTCTTTTTGTGTGTGAACATTGTATGTAAAACCCATCACAATCAAGTGTAACAGATTACGTTTTTGGTGAATGCATAAACTCCTTCTGAACAGATAATTGGCAAGTTGCCGCATCCAATCTCAGTAGAAAAGAGATTTCAGTCTCTTTCCTTCTGGAATCTGCAGGTGGGAAGGAAACTAACGGGGACATGGTGGTTTGACTTTTGGTGCGTTCTTTCTTATCCCTTCAGTCAAACTAGGAATCATGTCTTCTAAGACTCCTTACTTAAAAGAATCCAAATAAAGTGCATGCAGGTTGGTGTTTTATGTCCCCATTACCAAATCTTTTTAGAGATAGAATCAAGAATGATGGTATTTCATTATTAAAAGTTAAAGATTTTTTTGCTTTGAAATCCCCGGACACATCTCAATATAAATAGACATAATAAGACTAAATGCTTTGAATAAAAAGCCACCACTCAATGTGTTGTAATGAAACAGTAGTATATTTGCAGTTTGGAAAATAAAGAATTGTTGTTAGGGAAGACATGCCATATTGTGGCACTAATTATCTTTGAATCAGTCAAGCACGATGTCGGTCAGTGGCTGCATGAGCAGCAGTGGAAGCAGTGACTGTAAATCAGGGATCCAGGTCGATGTCACCTCTCTGTAAACTTGCTGTGTCATGTTGGGTAAGTCACTTCCCCTCTTTGAATCTCAGTTTCCTCATTAGCTCAGAGAATGATTGGGTTTTAATAAGAAGTCATATTTTTTGATTCTTAATATGGCCTTCATTTGTGACATGCCCTCTTTATTCTGGCTGCAATAAAAAAATTACAAACTGGATGGCTTACAAACAACAGAAATTTATTTCTCAGTGTTTTTCCAATTCCAGTGTTTAAATCCAAAATCAAGAACTTAGCAGATTCGGTGTCTGGTGAGGGCTTGTTTTCTGGTTCATAGATGCTTCTGTCTCCCTGAGTCTTTACATGGTAGAAAGAGGGCAGGAGAGTGTCCTGGTGTCCTGATTAAAAGGGCATGACTCCCTTCGTGAAGGCTCTGCCTTCATGATTTAATTACCCTCCAGAGGCCCCTACCTTCTAATGCCAGCACCGTGGGGGTTAGGACTCCAACACAGAAATTTTGGGAGACGCAAACATTTAAAACATAGCACGTAATCGGGCGCAGTGGCTCACGCCTGTAATCCTAGCACTTTGGGAGGCTGTGGTGGGTGGATCACCTGAGGTCAGGAGTTCAAGACCAGCCTGGCCATCATGGTGAAACCCCATCTTAAAAAAAAGAAAAAAATAGAACACAGCACGTTATTATCTCACAATTAGGTTTTGGCTTCCGATGAACAGCATGCATCACCTAAGTCCCAATTTAGGTAGTTAATGTTGAAGGATTCCCTGGGAGAAATGGTTGTCAACAAGGACAAACCAATTCAAAAATAGAATAGCCACTTTTCATGGATGGTGGGTTAGAAATGCTACATACTTATTCATCGGTGAGATATATGGTCAACGACTTTCGAGGAAGATTTCTTCTGTTTACTTTGAATCATAGATCATTATAAGTTCACTTTGTTTTATGACTCTTTGTGGATATTTTACTCTGAAATTTTTAATGTTTTTATGTGGAAGAGTTAGTAAATATCAGTTTGGAGGAATTTAATGATTGCTTTTTAAAAAAAAAAAAAACAAAACTGAGAACAAGGCCATGTTTCTTACCTAAATTTAGAGATGAGCATACAGTCACACCCCACATAATCATGTTTTAGTCAAGGACAGATGGCATATTATGACAGTGGTTCCATGAGATTATTATGGTGCCGAGAATCCATATCATCTAATGGCGTAGTAGTGGTTGTACTTGTGTTTGTAGCAATGCCAGTGTAGACAAACCTGTGCTTTTTTTTTTGGTTATTATAGTGTACTGCTTCTACATATAAAACCAAAGAGTTAACTGTAAAACTGCCTCAGGCAGCTCCTTCAGGAGGTATTCTAGAGGAAGGCTTAGTTATCATAGGAAATGACAGCTCCAAGCTTATTATTGTCCCTCAAGACCTTCCACTGGAACAAGATGTGGAGCGGGGAGACGATGATATTAGTTCTGATCCTTGCAGGCCTACGCTAATGTGTGTGTTTGTGTCTTAGTTTTTAACAGAAAAAGATAAAAAACTTTTTAAAAGAAAGTCTTTTAATAATAAAAGAAAAAGATAAATGCTTAACAGAAAAGTATACAAAATTAAAAATAGAGAAAAGCTTATAGAATAAGGATGTTAAAATAAATTGTTTTGTACAGTTAAACACTCATTTGGTTTTAAGCTAAGTGTTATTACAAAAAAATCAATGTTAGAATTTTCAATTTTATGATGGTTATGGTAGGATAAGATTAATTTACTGAAGAAAGAAAAATGTTTTAAAAATAAACTTAGTGTAGCAAAAGTGTATGTGTTTATAAAGTATACAGTGGTGCAAGGTAATGTCCTAGATCTTCACATTCACTCACTGACTCATCCAGAGCAACTTCCATTCGTAGTAAATGCATTCTACACGTATATGATTTTCTAAAATCTTTTATTGTTTTTTTACTGATCAGTTTCTACATTTAGATACTTAAATGCTTACCATTGTGTTAAACAACTTCCAAAACCGTTGTGGAATTCATTATAGTAACACGTTGTACAGATTTGTAGTATAGGCGCAATAGGCCATACCATGTATAGCTATTGACTGTATATGGTGTGTAGTAGGCCATACTATCTAGCTTTGTGTAAATGCACTCTGATGTTCCCGCATTGATGCAATCCCCAATAACATAATTTTCAGAGTGTGCCCCCTTTGTTATGTAATTTATGACTGTAAAGGGATATAAAGAAGTTTGGACTAGGCCAGTCTATAGATGGAGCCTTGTGGATGAATATGAGGCATAGCATGGTTGTGTCTGCCTACAAATATTTTCTCCCTGCCTCCCCACTTGATTTGAAACTCTTGGTGCCTCTTGATCAGCCTCTTTTCATTCTTCCATCCTTTTCACCTTCTACAGCCTCTAGTAACCACTATTCTACTCTGTACTTCTGTGAGATCAACTTTTTAGGTTTCAAATATAAGTGAGATCACGTGGTATTTGTCTTTCTGTGCCTGGCCTATTTCACTTAACATTATGTCTTTTAGGTTCATCTCTGTTGCTACAAGTGACAGGATTTCATTCTTGTTTATAATTGTATCCTATTGCGTGCCTACCACATTTTCTTTATGCATTCGTCTGTAGATGGACATTTATGTTGATTCCCTCTCTTAGTTATTGAGAATAGTCCTTCAATAAACATCCGCATGAGCATAGCTCTTTGACATAGCAATTTCAATTCCTTTGGCTATATACCCAGTAGTGAGTTTTTTGGGTCATATGGTAGTTCTGTTTTTATTTTTTGGAGGAACTTTAATACCGTTTTCCATGTGAATTTAGTAAAGGTGAAGGATACAAAATCAACATACAAAAATTGATAGCATTTCTATACACCAGTAGTGAAATACCTGGAAAAAATCTAGGAATAATTTAACTGAGGAGGCAAAAGATACCTACGATAAGAACTAAAAAAATTAATGAAAGAAAGTGAAGAAGACATAGTAAATGGAAATATATATCTCTTTCATGGATTAAAACAATTAATATTGTTAAAATATCTGTACAACCCTAGGCAATCTACAGATTCAGTGCAGCCTATCAAAATATCAATGACATTCTTCACAGAAATAGAAAAAACAATCCTAAAACTTGTATGATACCCCAAAAATCCTGAATAGCCAAAGCCATCCTGAGCAAAAAGACCAAAAAAAGCAACATATTATCTGACTTCAAAATATACTACAAATGTACAGTAACCGCAATAGCATGATAATGGCATAAAACAGATGCACAGACCAATATAATGGAATAGGGAGTACAGAAGTAAATCTACACATTTACAGTCAACCGATTTTCCATAGAGGTGTCAAGAACACACACTGGGAAAGGACAGTCACCTCAATAAATTGTACAGGGAAAGCTTGATATCCTCATGCAGACAAAGCTAGACCTTCAGTTTTGACCATAAACAAAACTTAACTCAAAATGAATTAAAGACTTAAGGACTTGAAACTGTAAAAACTACTAGAAGAAAACATAAGGGAAACACTTCATTGACATTGGTCTGGGCAAAGATTTTTTGAATATGATCTCAAAAGCATGGGCAGCAAAAGCCAAAACGAACAAGTGGAATTATACCAAACTAAAGAAGCTGCTCAGCAAAGGAAACAATACTTAGAGTCAAGAGACAACTTACAGAATGGGAGAAAATGTTTGTGAACTATGTACCTGACAAGGGTTATATATAAGGAACAATGCTTTGATTTGAAAATGGGCAAAAGACCTGAATTAACCATATCTCAAAAGAAGACCCGCAAGTGACCAGCAGGTATGTGACAAAGTGCTTACTATCACTAATCAGCAGGGAAATGCAAGTCAAAACCACGGTGAGATAACCCCTCCCTTTGGTTAGAATGGCTATTATCAAAAAGGCAAAAATTAACAAATGCTCGTGAGAATGAGGAGAAAGCGAAACTCATACACGTTCGTTGGGAATGTAAATTAGTAAGCACATTTTATATCCAAATTTGTCTCATATAAAAAAAGTATATCAGGGCCGGGCGCGGTGGCTCAAGCCTGTAATCCCAGCACTTTGGGAGGCCGAGGCGGGTGGATCACGAGGTCAAGAAATCGAGACCATCCTGGTCAACATGGTAAAACCCCGTCTCTACTAAAGATACAAAAAATTAGCTGGGCATGGTGGTGCATGCCTGTAATCCCAGCTACTCAGGAGGCTGAGGCAGGAGAATTGCCTGAACCCAGGAGGCGGAGGTTGCGGTGAGCCGAGATCGCGCCATTGCACTCCAGCCTGGGTAACAAGAGCGAAACTCCGTCTCAAAAAAAAAAAAAAAAAAA
>CM052667.1:2434357-2463789 GCA_028533165.1 Leontopithecus rosalia | reverse complement strand
ATATCATATGAAGCTTGAGACTGATAAACAAAATTCTAATTTTAAAAGAAACTTAGAAATATTAACATACTCAGTACTATAAAGGAGTCAATTCTCCCTGAACAAATTGACATTTTTATGGAAATCAAAATATCAAAGGGATTTTTTGGGGTGGGAAGTAGTTAAACTAATTACCTTGTTCATATAAAAAAAAGCGACAGGACAGTTCTTCACACAGGGTTTAATGCAGTATTCATTAGGATGATGCAGAGTGCAATACCTGTGCATGTATTGAGTGTCAAAGCAGCCCAGTAGCTGGACACGTGGACTCTGGAGGCAGGTCACCTAGATCCATATCTTGCCTTTGCCACTTACTGGCTTTGGGATCATGGGAGAGTTACTTAGTATTTCTACGTTTTGTCTTACTTTTTCATCTGAATATTTAAATAGTCTTTATCTTGTAGAATTAGCATGGAGATTAAATGAATTAGCACACTTGTAGTGCTTAAGGCAGTGTCAGCTAGCGATAGTGTTACTACCATGTCCCTCAGCACCAGCAGTGAACAAAGCCGGAGGTCCAGAAGTGGGCTCAAATGCATGCAGGTGTTAAGGGTGTAATACAGGTGTATTGTAAACAGTAAAGCGTTACTCACTAAATGGGTGCTCAGAAACCTGACTCGCCATGTGGAGAAACATGGTGGATATTCCTTTTTTAAACAATTCCTGATGGACCCATTACTTAAAGGTCTAAAAATCTTAAGATGTACCATTTTCTTAAATTACACATGTACTTACATATGACGAAGCAATCCAAATCCTAGGTAGTTAGCAAAGATAGATAAAAGCGTATGTCCTCGCAAGGACTTGTATCCAAACAGTCTCCAGAGCTTTATTCGTGATAGCCCAAACAGAATACAACACAAGTGTCTATGAACAGGTGGATGGATAAACTGGCTGAGATATATTCATATACTAAATGAAACACCCAACACTGGCAGCAGTGAACTAACAACATGGATGAATCTCAAAAGCTCGTTACTGTGTTAAAGAAGCCACACATAAAAGACAATATACCATACGATTCTATTTATGTGAAAATGTAAAAAAGCAAAACAGATTGAAAGCAGGTCAGTGGTAAGCCATGGATGCAGAAAGGAAATTGAATGCAAAAGAGCATGTGGGTTATTTGGGGAGTAATAGAAATGTTTTACGTTTTGGTAGTGGTGATGATACAATGGTATGCCTTTGTCAAAACTCCAAATTGTACATCCAATTGTATACTTAAAATGGGTGTATTTTATTGTATGCAGATTATATCTCTCTAAAGATGATTTTTTGAATTAAGACATAGAAGCTATGGTACTTTTAAAGCAGGTCTCTGATACTCTTCTATGCTCCTCCCTTCAAATGGTGGAGCTCTGTTGTTTTCCTTGAATCTGGTCTCTGGTTGCTTGGCCGAGATAATATGACCTTAAGAAACTGGCAGATTCCACTTTCTCTCTTTTGAGATACTTGCTTTTTGGAACCCAGCCACCAAGCTGAGCCACATGGAAGGATCTCAGCCAACAGGTAGAATCAGCTGTCAGATGCACTAGTGAAGAAGCTTTTGAGATGACTCCAGTTCCAGGCACTGTCTGACAGTAACTGTGTGAGAGATTTGAAATGAGAACTACAGATAAGGCCAATGAGATTGTTTTAAGCCATAATGTTTTGGATTGATTTGTTACGCAGTGTCAGATACCTGGTATAAAGGATTGGGCAGAAAATGTGGGATATTAAAATAATTTCTGAATGGGAGAAGCTTTTCTGTGCATGACATAAAATGTATAAGCTAGGGGAAGAAATATCGGTAAGTATATTAATAAAAATGACAGGAGGAAAGAGTGACCTATTGCAGAATGGTGACTATATGAAATCATGCGTTGCATGTTTTCAAATTGCTAAGTAGATTTTAAATGTTTTCACCACAAAATCATGTGATGTGGTAGATTTATTAGCCTGATTTAATCGTTCCACATTGAAAACATTCATTAAAACTCTACCCTGTAAATACATACATATATAAATTTTTTAAAATTAAAAATTTTTAATTTTTCTATTATAAAAACATCAGGTCTTTTTTTTGTTTCTCAAGCATTGTGGGAAAATGTTCTTTGATGTACGGCATGGAATTTAGTTGTTTTACTATATCATGAGCATTTACAAATCAATGAGGAAAACTAGCAACAGTGTAGAAAATAGGCACAGAACATAAGTGAAAAATAAATCAACATGGCTGTTAAACACAGATGCTTATACTTATTATAATGCAAGAAATACAAACAAATGCTGCAATATTATCCCATTTTGCCCATGATATTTGTGAGGATAAAAAGATTATCTAGATTATCAGGTTATCTAAAACATTGTCAGTATGTTCCTGGTGAGTGTATAAATTGGCCCAGTGTTTTTGGAGGTCCCTTTTTCTGCTTTGGGAGCAAGTCCCACTCTGTCACTCAGGTTGGAGTGTGGTGGTGCGGTCTCTGCCTCCCACGTTCAGGTGACTCTCCTGCCTCAGCCTCCCAAGTAGGTGGGATTATAGGCTTCTGCCACCATGCCCAGCTATTTTTTGTGTGTTTTTAGTAGAGATGGGGTTTCACCATGTTGGCCACGCCAGTTTCAAACTCCTGACCTCAAGTGATCCACCTGCCTCAGCCTAAAATGCAGAGATACTTTGTGTTAGGTAAATAATAGTGGCTTCATGAAATAAAGTTTTTTTTTTTAATGCAAGTTGTAACACTCTATGCATTAGGATTAGGTGAGAGAGTCTACACCTTTAGTCATTCAAAGATCTACGCTTCTTTCATGTGGATTCTTTGTAGTACTGTTAAGATTCCAAAGTCCTACTACATTGCCTGAATTGGGATGCTGGATGATGGAAGAGAGAGAATGTGTAGGACTGTCCATGGAGTTTATGGCCAGGCCAAGAAGTGATGTGTGTGTGTGTGTGTGTGTGTGTGTGTGTGTGTGTGTGTGTGTGTGTGTGAACACGTGCACCTGTGTGCTACATGGGTTAAATAGTGCTTGTAAGATGCAGTGGTTATGTGATGTATAGAAAGAGTCACGGAAAATGATTAAAGCAAATTTGGTAACTGCATTTATTTTAGAGTTGTAATATCACTCAGTTCTCAGAAAAGTTTTTGTTCTTTTCAAACAACCCTGTCAGATCTTCCCTTTGGATTTCTTTTGCATTATCTAGGCAACTTTTACAAAGATGTCCTTAGTCTCAGAAATCTGCTTTAACTATTTCTGCAATCTGGAGGCTTTGCATTTTTGAATTTAAAAAGCACGGTAAGATATTACTCTCATTTGTGTTAGAAGAAATAAAATCACAAATTTAAGAGTGTGTATTAACATTTCAGGCCAACATTTTCATAGAATAAAAACTACGTGTATGTTTCTGGTCATATCTGAAGAAATAATAGACTTAGAAAAGGTACATTGAGATTTCATTTATTTCCATAAATTTTTTTGGATAATTTGGATCAACACATTTTGACATCTGTCTCTTAAGAATTGTTTTAATAAGAAACACAATGGTATACATTGATTATTTGCATTTGTTTCAATAAAAAGTTAAAATAGGTAACATTACAGGTTTTAAAAATGTAATCTTCCCAAGCATATTAAAGAAAGCAGTCAGAAAAAGTAGATCTGAAGCATCTTTACTCAAGCATAATTAGGTGCACTGGTGTAAAATATTTCTTGACACCCTCTTCAATAATACATGTGTTCCAGTTAAACAGACTTTTTTAAACCTACTTCCATACTGCCACGCACTCTCATCTTTGTGGCTCTGAGTGTGAATAAATCTCATCATATTTTGTACCAGAAAAATGGAACTCCTACTTATGAGCCAATGGCCAGATCAGCTGTTTTTTTCCTCTGTGGAATTATGGCTATTCCTTTGTACAGATTATTTTTGAAAATTAAATAAATACAAGCAGATTTTAATAATAGCATCTTAAAAAAATTCAAAGTAAATACCATTGTCTCCTGCTCAGATAGAATCTCCATTTGTCACGTTTCCTTAGATTTTATACTTGACGTTCGTCAGCCTTTCTGGGATCAGCCTGACCCCACAGAGAGCTGGATTATTCTGTTTTCCTTCCTGATCTGCCACTGGCCTTCCAGGCTGCCTGAATGCCCAGATCTCTTAGGTTACACTAAAAGTATGCAACTTGATAAAAAGTTTTATTTTATCTTGGAAATATTAGTAAGCAAACCAACTCTATGTATGTTACTTAAAACCGGAAAACACTGATTCCTAATTAAGGCAGTGGTGGTAATTATACAGTCTGCTATATACTAGGACATACATGGGTGTCACAATTCTCAGGTATAAGGAAGAGCCAGGATTGAGGAACAGACACTGAAGTAAGAAATAATAGAGAAAACTTGTATCTTGCTCTGTTCACAATTATAGTTTTCATATTTGTCCATAAGGTTAGCAACTGAGAGTCTTGGCGGAGTAACAGGACCATACAGGGTGACTATGTAATTTACTGCCAAAAGCAGGACACTTTTGAGAGTGAAAAGTGGTGCTATTAGCAGGTTCCCTGCAGGATTACAGGCAGAAACCAGGACTTTCTTTGGCAAACTAGTCCCAGATGAACATACAGTCACCATAAGTTAAGCAGAGGATGAAAGAACGAGGCAACAGCAGGTAGGTCTGAACAGGTAGATGGAATCCATTTAACCTTAGGCAAAGGTCAAGGGAAAATTTTCAGAGCAAAACAGGGGAGAGAAACAGCAGAACAAGGGCAGCCGATTCTAAGCAAAGGCATTATTAAGCCCGCTCAGTAGATGATGGAAGCTCAATTTCCTGGACAAACTGAAACACGAGGAAGGCAAAACTTACGATCTGGAGTTACCCTGCCAATGGAGTGAGGGAATTGTGGTTTTCAGACTCCAGCAACCCTCAGTGACCATTGAGGATGGCTGCTGGAGGAGAATTCATCTTTGCTCGTTGGAAGCTTTCTGAAGTTCTGAGAACAAAGCCCTCAGGCCCAGAACTGCAGGTGCTGGCAGCTGGAAATCTGACAGAGGTCTAGGTTTGTCCCCCAGAACACCAACTGTGTATTTCTATTTCTGTTTCTGTGCTCACGGTCCACAACAACATGGCTGTAAATGATCTTTGCTAACCATTTTTGCCTGATCAATATCTCTGGGATGAAACAATCTATATTTGTTACCCCGTCTTGTCCTAGAAATTGGTGTCTGTTTTAGGAGAGTTTAAGACAGACTGGTAAACATTTAAAAATATTTCAAAGACGTTTCAAATTCCAGTCTCATAATGTATAACTGAATATGAGGCAGTTTCCTTGGGTGAGTCTTTAGAGTCTTTAAAGAGTATTTTTTTTATGTAGAAAAGCAGGGGATTGGACTAGAAGGAAATAAGACAACTGTTAGAACTCCCACATATCAGAGACTGTGTGGGAGGCCTGTTGGGAGGCTTTTCTATTACATTTTCAAACTGATAATTTGCTTAATTCCGAGACTACTCTGCAACTCCAGTGAGAATTTGGACACTGTTTTTGCCATAGAAAAAGATTTCAAATGACTGTATTTTTTTTTATGGCCATCTCCACTGTGGTGTTATTTAATTTAACACAATATTTGAGACTTTTTTCCCAATGTAATTTTTAAAGGAAAAAAGTTTTGTTGAGTGTAATAAGTGAATTTAGGAATTACGTTCTTTTTGTTTGTTTGCTGGGTTTCTTTTTCAAACCAATTTCTTTAGTGCCAGAACAGCAGTATGGGTCTTAGAAGGGTATGGTACAGATTTGATCGGGAAAAGCTGGGGTCAGGGACCTAGGCAAACCCAGTACAGTGAGGATATAAATTAGGCACAGGCCTCATTGCTGGAACTGAGAATTCAGACATGCAAACAGAATCTAACGTTCAAAGGATATGTAGACGCTAACAGGAATATGTAGTTGTACAGGTAAGTCAGCACCAGGCATATGCAGCCACAGGAGACGGAATGTTTGTTATATATGGGTATCCAGATTTGTGATGAGTGTCAGGAAGGGCTCCAGCCTCAGAGCTAGAAGCCAAGGAAGAGAGTCTGGAAGAAATCGTTAAGTACGACTTGTAGCTCCAGTTGTACTCTTTGGACCTAGGTACGAGATACCAGCTTCAGGAAACCATTCCTGAAGCTGGATTTGAACTCAGTAGTTTGCGGAGGCCCAAGGACCAGGATTGGAGCACAGGGAAATGTCAGGAGGAGCAAGATGAGGGTGGTGTTGAATCATCTCAACTCTGTCAGTATCTAGAGCTAAGTGTAGAGCTAAGTCTGCCTTTATGGATTAAATAGTCCAGCTGAGTGTAAAAGAGAATATAACAGGGAAGGTGGCCATGCCAGTACGTTTGGTTTTAGAGTAATTGACTCAAACAGCATTTCCCTAAGGATATTTCAAGAATCACTATTCTTATGAGATGCTCTGTGAAATAAGAGCTTTATTCCTACAATCAGACTGGGAAATGCTACTTACCCCATTTTTGAAGACTCACACTGCACATTACCATGTTAAAAGCTCTGAGAATTCCTGCAGTAGATTTGTCCGTCTGCTACCTGGGATTTGACCATCCTGCAGGACCAGACTTCTGTGTAATACACACTGTGAGTAGCTGGATTACAGGACCCTTTTTACAGCCGCAGTCTTTAAAGGCTGAAAGTAGCTTTGCAAAGCTTTGTAAAGACTTAAATGGGCAAAGGCTAGAAACACTCGATCCATTACATCTTGAAGAAATTGAGATTTCGTAAGTCTATTAAGAGAGGAAAACAGAGTCTGATTCAGAAAAGCTTTTGGGTTGTCATTAAGATAAAGGTTGTCAAGAGGTAAAGGGAATAGGGATCCTTGTTTTATTCTTTGCTAACAGAAACCAGGAAACAAGATACCAGCTGGATTGCATTGGTGTGGCTTTAGATGAAATGGACAGAGGCAAATGTTTGAGGTGCTTCTCATTTCAGCACGTTGTCTCTGTTCTTTATATGAATCGGTCCTAAGTGAGCTGGGCTGAACACTGGAAGAAAACAATAACATTGAGCCTGTGTTGGGGGTGTGAATGGGGGTATCTGGAGACCTTGATCAGAGAGCATTCTGTTAGTGGCATTTATAAAACACAAGCCGTTAAAATGGAATATCACATATTCAACTAATATGTATCTAGCATTAACCTAATGTTAAATTTGTAGGCTTTTATTAAAATATTTTAAAAGTCAGTGTTTCCTAGAGATACGCTAGAAGAGCTGTTACTGACTTGTGACATCATCGGTGTACCATGTAAGATATTAGCTGTTTTTATTTTGACCGAATTTTTCTAAGTTACATAATTTTGAGAATTCATGGTGCTTCAGTTTATCTGACTTGCATCAAGAATCATGAAAATATGGCTGGGCGCAGTGGCTCATGCCTGTAATTCCAGCACTTTGGGAGGCCGAGGTGGACAGATCACCAGAGCTCAGGAGTTCGAGACCAGCCTGGCTAACATGGTGAAATCCCATCTCTACTAAAAATACAAAAAATTAGCCAGGTGTCATGGTGGGCGCCTGTAATCTCAGCTATTCAGGAGGCTGAGGCAAAAGAATCACCTGAACCTGGGAGGCAGAAGTTGCAGTGAGCCAAGATTGCACCACTGTATTCCAGCCTGGGTGACAGCAAAACTCCGTCTCAAAAAGAAAGGATGATGAAGATACCAGGAATCCAGAAGCCACTGTGGGAGTAGGTATCATAAGTTTGTCTATGTATCTACGTATCAATTAGATATTTGTATTTGCAATAATTTCTCTATATTTATAAAATGAGAGGTTAAATTATTTATTTTGACTGGGGAAAAACTCCCCACTTATTTTGTATTCAAAAATGATTTTGCTCTATTAGAGATATTAATCTAAATCTTTTTAGGGTTATGAGTTTTACTATTATAAATTCTCTATAATCTTGGCTCAATTTTAATGAAGGCATGTGGGCCTTACATATATTAGATATATGGGATATATATATTTGTTTAAGATTATATGCATATGGACTTACACTTTATCAGCAATTTACAGATTTTATAATGTTGAAAAGAAGCATCTCATTCACCTCATTGAAGAATTTTTTTAATAAGAGCATTGCACTGATATATATACATATATATATGTGTGTATATACATATTTAGAATTAACTATTAAGTGAGCTCGGGGAGAAGTGCTTATTTATTCAGTGTGCTTTCAAGAATCCTCGTATAAGAAAACAGTTAACTTTTGCGCCAGCATCTGAACTGTAATCCAAGGAAATTGTTCTGTAATTCAGAAATCATCACTGCTTTAAACATGCTTCCAAAATTTGTGTTACAGTGGATATCTCTGAAATCTGAAGACTAAATGCTTCCAAAGTTTGTAGCGTTCATAGTGTCTTTTATGTGCTTCTGTTCTTTATGTCCTATTATTTCTCGGTGCAAACAGACAAACTAGATCAGTTTACTACTGAAGAATAAAATAAAGGGCTTTGGAGCCATAAATTATCTTTAGCTAAGAATTTTAAAGCTTTTGGCAGATGTTAATTAAGTGTACCTCCTACCAGCTCTGTGAGTAGTCACAGTTAGCATGTCATAACACCTATCCTATGGAGAATAAAATTGAATAAACATTTGAAAGGGAAAAGATCGAGTACATAGCTTCTCTCCCTGTAAATATTTTCATATATACATGGAATACAATTGTTCTTATTTAATACACTGAGTTCCAAGCCTAACCTATGTTTGCATAAAGTGTCTTTATAACCTCTTGTGTTCAAAAATTTAAATTGTATGGAGCCCGTCTTGTTGGTAAAACAACCCACTTGATAATGTGGCAGCTATAAACCTATGAGTCAGTTTATACTTGGAAATATTTGACAGTGAGAAAGAGGGCAGAGGTGGTTGACAGCAAGATAGAAAAGATGGGACAAGTCAAACAGGCAGAAGATGGTTTGCAGTGAGACAGAAACAGGTAGGCAGCAGGGAATCAGAGTAAGAGATGAAACATGTTTCTTGGAGTTTGGACAACGTGGGGAAGGTCAGATGTTGGACGTGGTGATCTTTGAAGTTGAGTGTGAGCAGCCCAGTGTGAGAAAAGAGAAACAGGGAATATGGCAGAGTTGGTTCTAAAGAACAAGAGTTGAAAGGAGAGAAAAGGGAGCCAGTAGTGAGCGGGAGGGGAAGGGAAAGGAGAGATTAGTGCGACTGTTAGGATTTCAGAATTTTCTGATTTGTATTGTGTTACGTAATTCTCTCTCATCACTCCCACGTCGCGAAAAGATGACGGAAGACCAGTGTCCTCACCTTTTGTTGTTGGGTGGGAGTGGTTTATGTTTCTTCATATGACGCATCTATGCCGAGGCAGGCCTTGAATGAGTGCAGTTGTGAGCATTTTGAATTTGGACGTTCAGAGAGCCAAAGAGACTCGGGTATGAAGTTTCAGGCGGAGATTAGATTTTCCTCCACCCTCCAAAGCCTTCTTATATTGTAAGGAGTCGAAGGATATCTGAAATGGGACAGGGAGAGTGACACTTGGGGATTTGTTTTTTTTTTTTACATGTTTCTCTGAGGAGAGAGCTGCAGTTGTGAGCATGCCAGTTAAGCCAGTGTTAGAACACCTAATGGAGGGCTCATTCTCAGAAATGAGATGATCTTGTGGAGAGTATGGGATCAGCAGAATAGGAGGAAAAAATGAATTTTAGAATACCCCGCTGAAGTGTGATAGAGGGAGGACGTCTCAGAGCTGAAAAAATGCCAGGAATTTAGTCAGTCTCCAGTGTCCTACACTGGGGTTTTTTCTGACCTCGGAGACACACAGAGCTTTCATTATGTGCCAGAATGCCCGATGGTCCAAGAGTTCTTACAGAGCAACATAGAGAGATTCTGAGAATTTGGTGATGCAGGAGGGCAGAATAAAGAATGCAGAAGTGGTACCAGTGTGGCAGGTGCATTAATGGAGGACAGGGCTAGGGAAATTTCTCTTCTCCTACTTCAGGACTTAGAGGAGCCAGTTTAGGGTTAGGTTGCAACTGTGGCTATTGATTGGGCATAGGAAATGAGAGAGAGAGAGAGAGAGAAACAGACCTCAAAGGTGACTCATATTTTTGAGCATTGCAAATGAGGATAATGTCACCAGTTATATAAAAGACAAGAAAACACTTTGTTGAAGCAGGCTGATTTTGATATTGGATAGGTGGCTTTTGAAAGTCGAATTAGGAAATTGATGAACAAAGTATTAAAGCTAGAACTCTTATAAATGAGATACCTGGAGCTAGGTATAAGGTAAGCTCTCCAGAGAGTGGCCGAGGGACAAAGGTGGAAAAGACTGAGCAGAAGAACTTTGGGAAGAGCTGACTTCAGGACACCACTAAGGGTGTGAAAAGGAAAGCTGCAGAGGAGAAGATAATTGCAACGTGTATAACTGACAATAGATTCTTACCCAAAATACGCAAAATACTCCTAGAAATCAGTGGGAAAACTGCAGCAAACTCAATAGAAAAAGGGGCACATTACAAAAGAGGATCCACGTGGCCTCTTAATATATGAAAAGATTCATGACTTTGTTAGTCATCAGGAAAAGATTAAAAGTGCAATAAGCTAAAAAAGAATGGGAAAAAAATATATATACTGAGGTTAGAAAGGATGTAAAAAAAAGAACTCTTGTACGCTGTTGTAAATTGTCATAATCATGTTGGAAAACTGTTCTGCTCCCTTTCCTACAGCTGAACATAGGCACATCTTATGACCTAACACTCCTTATTTGTATATATACAGGAGAAATGTGTTCATGTTCACTAAAAATCATGTTATGTTTCTAGTGGCAGCATTCAAGTTGAAAATTATCCAACTTCCCATAAACAATCAAATGGGTGAACAATTTTCAATATATTCATACAATAAAATATTTTATAGCACTGATAGCCATTACAACAGCTTCTCCTCATGTTTCTCAGAAATGTAAAATTGAAGTAAAGAAGCAGATAGAAAAAAGTGTATCTTGTATATATTTTTAAAATTAAATACAAAAATCAGCAAAATGAATCTGGTGACTTGGTAAAGCTAGTTGCCCTTGAGAGTGACTAAGAAAAAATATTGTATTGTAAACAGTGCAACAGTGAACATAATTGTGCATGTGTCAGACTTGGAACCAACTCAAATGCCCATCAGTGATAGACTGGATAAAGAAAGTGTGGCACATACACTCCATGGAATACTATGCAGCCATAAAAAGGATGAGTTCATGTCCTTTGCAGGGACATGGATGAACCTGGAAACCATCGTTCACAGCAAACTGACACAAGAACAGAAAACCAAACACTGCATGTTCTCGCTCATAAGTGGGTGTTGAACAATGAGAACACATGGACACAGGGAAGGTAACATCACACACCAGGGCCCGTTGAGTGGTGGGGGAGCTAGGGGAGGGATAGCGGGGTGGGGGAATTGGAGAGGTATTACTTTAGGAGAAACACCTAATGTAGATCATGGGGTGGGCGTGGCGGGAGGGTGTTGCAGCACACCACCATGGCATGTGTGTGCCTATGTAACAATCCTCCATGATCTGCACATGTACCCCAGAATTTAAAATATAATTTTAAAAAATTTTCTTAAGAAAAAAATATGGGAGCAGAAAGAGGGAGTTGTTTTGTGTTGTGTTGCTGTTTTATTTTGTTGAGTGTGTCTGGTTACTCAGGTGGGTTTGGTTACTGAAAATTGAGCTCCACTGTTATGATTTGTGTAATTTTCCTTATGTATGTTTTACTTTAACAAAATTGATTGTGTGATTTTCAGCAACATAAATGTAGGAATTCAACTGCACATAGGAAAAATTCTAGTTTTCTTTTTAAAAATGATAGTAGAAAACACTTCTTTTTAAAATAGTAGAAAACATGAATCACATTCATGCATTCTTTACCTAATAAAAACAAACAAGTTGAATAAATGTGACATGATTTTCCTTTCCAAACTCTGGAATATTTGGCGGCATTTATATGAAAGGACAGTCAGCCCTCTCTATCTGTGGGTTCTGCATTAATAAATCCAGCCAACGACAGATTGAAAATAATTGAAAAATATATGTACTGAACATGTGCAGAATTTTCTCGTCCTTTTCTAAATAATACAGTATAACTATATTACATTTACTATATAACTATTAGGTGTTATATGTGATAGGCACATATCTAAAGAATATGAGAGGATATGCTAGGTTATATGCAATACCGTGCCGTTTTATATCAGGGACTTAAACATCCACAGACTTTGGAATCTCTGGGAGGTCCTGCAAGCAATCCCACATGGGTACTAAAGGACAACTCTACCTGAATACAAAAGCAGGTATTCCATAGTGCGACTCAAAATTCACTGTGTGTATTTTTAGTCTATCGTTGTTACATACATTTTATTAAGGAATTTAATATAAACACTAGTTAATGAACTGGTTAGACACTGAAGATTAAAATGTAAATTACAGTAGTTCCTCCTTATCACAGGGAATAGGTTTCAAGGCTAGTGGGTTCTAAAACCACAAACGGTACCAAGCCCTATACGTATGAAGTCTTTGTACATACATACATACATACATACATACATACATACATGCCTGGGAGAAAGTTTAGTTTATAAATTCAGTACAGTGAGAGAGTCACAATCATAACTGATCCATTATAATAATTTACTGTAGTAAAAGTTATATGACTGTGGCCTTTCTCTCTCTTTCAAAGTATCTCCTGCTGTACCATAGGTAATTGAAACCATAGAAAACAAAACTTTAGATAAAGTGGGAACTACTGTAGAACTTTCTGGGGGCAGTAAAATTTAGTTGAAAATTGTTTCTCAATTAACTAGCCCTGTGTAGATATGGTCATGGCACTAGATGCTGCCAGGTTTTCACTAACATCCCTTAAAGTAATTCTTGGGTATTTTTGGCGTGTAATTCCCGTATGCAACTTCAGAACCTGTGAGAGTCCCATGTTTGTTCCCAGAAACTCTGTATGCACAGATCACAGATCATGGGTTGTCCCTAGCGTGGCCAGGAAAGTACCTACAGAAACCCATTTGGAGGATAGGTGATCTGAGTACCTGAATTTATGTCTAATGAGGAGAATTACTAGGCACGATCATCTACATGATTGAGTCATCTTAATACAGTCGTAAGACATCGTGTAGATACATGACCGTATCTACACAGGGCTAGTTAATTGAGAAATAATTTTTAACTAAATTTTACTGCCCCCAGAAAGTTCTACAGTAGTTCCCACTTTATCTAAAGTTTTGTTTTCTATGGTTTCAATTACCTGTGGTACAGCACGAGATACTTTGAAAGAGAGAGAGAAAGGCCACAGTCACATAACTTTTATTACAGTAAAATAGAATGGATCAGTTATGATTGTGACTCTCTCACTGTACTGAATTTATAAACTAAACTTTCTCACAGGCATGTATGTATGTACGTAACTCGCTGTACTGTGTTCCTTCCTCAGATCAGACCAAAAAAAAAGGCTTGGCAAGTAATGAAAAGCATTGCAGTTTCTTTAATAAAACCCTAGAGGTGGTGAACAAGTTCTTAAAAGAACTGTTGCTTGATAGATGCTGTTATGGTTTGAATGTCCCTGCCAAAATTCATGTTGTGACTTCATCGTCAATGTAATGAAGTTGGGATTGCCAGTGCAAGAGGTGCTCGGGTCATGGGAGTTCTGCCCTCATGAATGGATTAATGCACTTCTCACGAGACTGGGCTAACTCTTCCAGGAATGAATTAGTTCTCACAAGAGCAGGCTGCTGTAAAGCAAGGTTGCCTCTCATGGTTTTCTTTTGTTTTCCACACTCCTACTTCCCTTTCTACTCTCTGTCATGAGTCACTCACCAGATACACTGCCTGATCTTGGAATTCCAGACTTCAGAACTGTGAGCCAAATAAACTTCTTTTTTTAAAGTTACGCAGTCTCAATACTCTATTATAGCAGCAGAAAACTGACTAAGACTGATAAATTAGGTACTATAGCTCTCTTACGATGCAAGTTCCCAGGTTGTAGATGTTTTAATAATCCAGAGTAATATTTAGAAAGAATACCCACTTAATTCTATGGAAAAGTACTGGGTCATTCTGACATACGTGGTCATCTTTATATGTCCTCTGAATCACAGGCTTGCACAAACCTGTAAGCTCAACATTTTGGGGTGGTTTCCCCTTTAGTGAGAATTACTATTTAACCTTTTGCTTATGTTGTCTGTTGAATTTTTAAGACATGACAAAAAATAAGCATTAATGAATAAAATTTAAGTAATGCCCACTTCTTAGTTGCCATCCTTTTAAAAGGAAGTAACAGTATTTTCTAGTTGAAAAATGACTTTTTAAGAAATGAGTTAAGTTTTATCCTCCACTATAGCTTTGCTGTTGAGAAATCATTGTTTTCTTAGTTATGCCTCCTGCTGAGTCATCTCTGATGCGTCTGTTCCCAGGTTAGCTCACAGACCTGAAAGCCTCAGTAGTTTCTGATGGTCTGCTATCTTGAACGTGGTTACCATCAGCTCCCTATTGGGATTCAAATAATTTTGATCTCTCAAAATCTGTCTAGCATACACAGATCCTCCTGCAGTCATCTGTGGTTCTCAGTAACTACCTTGACAGCCTGTAGGAGTGGCACACGCAATCAGGAACATAACTTGCCTTCCCTCCCTTCCTCGCCTCCTCCTCCTCCCTTTTTCTTTCTCTGTAATAACCACAGATATTTATATGTTCAAATTAGTCAATTAAGTTAACATTTGCTACTTTGAAGCAACAAAGCAACAGAAAGCCCTGATGGTTTTTCTTCCCAATATTGATTTATGCATCCCCTCTACCTCTTTCAAAACACAAGTCAGGGCCCCGATTTTGTTCACGTATTTGCTTCCCCACACATGCTTCGGAGGAAGTTGCTTAATCTCTACCCGCTGAGTGGTGGGTGTTCTTGTGCTCAAATTGGTCATTACTGGCCCCATTTCCCTTGCTGGTGCTGATTTTAGACACTGACCCATGGAATCAGAGGGGACCTGCTGGGGGGTTTCTGGCGAAAGCTTTTTCAGTGCTAAGAAGTGCCTGTTTTTCTTTTGCATGTTATTTTGTCTGAATGTTTGGGCAGGGACTGCTATGAATGTACAATATTTGCTTTATGAGAGGAAGCAGCCTGAGGATCAGGTTAACCAACTCAAAAGGCAGAATGGCAAGTTGATGAGGATCTGGTCCTTGATAACATTTTTGAGCCAGTGAATTAACCAGTCCTGTAATCAGCAAACTTCTGGACTCTTTGTTATTTGATGTAACATAATTCCTTTTTATTTAAATTCTTCGCATTGTGTTTCTGCCAGTTGCGGGGAAAGCTTGGCTCCATCCCAGTGCTCCTTCCTAGTGTGTCAGCTTGGAGGATCACATGCCTTTTAAGAGCTCCATTTCCCTCCTCTGTGCCTTCTGACAAGTTTGTTGGGAGGATTCAATAACATATTAATAAAAAGAAACATTTATTGGGCCCTTATTATATTCAGCACTGTGCTAAATGCTTTCTGTGTTTTAGTTAATTAATGGGCATGCAAAGCTCAGAACTGTGCCCATTCTCGGTGATGAGGGAAAGTCGTTTTTCCTTTCTTCCCCATTCTTTAATGTATTTGGTTTCATGGAGAGAATAAATGTGGGGCATGTTCTTGTTTTTGAGAATTAATCTAACAGGTGGAAAAGAGCTGTTTTGGGAGTCTATTTAGATTATAATAAATCACAGTGAAAAATGTTAGAAAATATATAACTAAATTGGGTGATAACAAACTATGATTTGAGAAAACAATCAGAAAATGAGGTTGGGAAGTAGGGGATCAATTTTGAAATGTCCTGAAAACTAGGCAGTAGAATTAGACAGGACCTGATACAGTGTAAACTAAGGGACCATTGGAGGTCGCCATCTCAGGAAGTAACGTGATAGAGGTGGTGGTTAATGTCAGAAGATGGACAAAAACTCAAGTTGCATGAAGTGATTAAGAGGCTATGTCAGTATAGTCTGCATAGAAGATGATAAACGTAGATTAAATTTCCAGTTGACTCTCATTTGTTCAAATCTCAAAGAGCAGAAAGCCCGATAGCAAACACTTGGTGTATTTTAGTGTAAGGATTATTGATATTCACAATAATTAAAGAATTCAGGATGCTTAAGTGACTTCTGTATCAAAGGGATAGAACAGTTTATGTTCACTCCTCTTTGAATAGTCCTATATTATAAAAATTTCAACCTACTTAGTATTTATAACAATCATAGTTAAGTAGATTATTAAAACAGGAACACCCGTTTCCTTTCATTGGACAAATGGGGAGTAATTTTGTTATATTCACAAATTAAATGGTCTCTGTATTTACTGATTTAGAAAATGTACAGGTAATTTATGAAGCATTTTCATACTTCTCTTTTTTAAGAAAATATTTTTCTTCTGCATCTATTTACTTGGTGTGCTGGCAAATATTCTTTGCCATATCAGAGGAGAAAACAGGCCCACGTATTTCAGGTGACATTTTCTCTGGTTAGTGGAAAGTTGAATTGAGGATAGAAAATACCCAGAAAAAAGCTATCTGTGTCAGATAACAACAGAGTGGTTTAAACGAACAAGCCCCAGCAAATCATAGACTCAAAGAACAAAAAAAGAAACAAGAAAGAGATAATGACATGCCACAGAACAGAGGAGACCAAGATCAAGGCTGGGCAACTCATTACAAGTACAGACACAAAGCCTCCACTGCATACAAGGTCAAAAACAGAATTGTCACTTAGGACCTCAGTTTCAGCAAACAAATCATAAGTGGCCTAGATGTTGTCATGAAAGGTTATTTCTGGGCTTCTCAGTACATTTTTTATTTTATTTTTTGATTGATTGTCTTGGATGTATAAAACAATAGAAAACCAGGCGAAATTACTGGCTGTGTATTTAAATATAATATGATTCAGACTCCAGCGTTTTCAACCCCGTTAACCAGAAATTATAAAAACATTAGAGCTTTTTACCCCCAACACATACCATTGTAACTGGAGTTTTAAAGTTATGCAGAATTCAGGAGAAAACACACATTAATGGAAAAATGAGCACATTCTCTTTTTATTCTGTCTTCCTTTCTTATGTCTTTTATGAGCAAGTGTTAGAATCATGACTTTTGGATTTCCACATTTTGGGGGTGAGATCTTTAAATTGTCAAGATGCATGCTGAAGTCAGTAACCATTCCTGAAAGACTTAGTTATTTTGGAACACTCTTTTCTAATTCATTATCCTGAAGTTTGAATGACATGGCATTCACATTTTAAGAATTTTTGAATATAATATGCCATTGATCAACTAAATTTTAACCCATTCTGTAAATATTTATTAAGATCCCTTTGCATGTGACAAGCAAGATAAATGCTGCCCTATTCTTTTAGAGTTTGTAGTAAAGATAGTTTTCTTTTTTCTTTTTTTTTTCTGGCTATAAGGCCCATATTCTTTTCTCTAATTTTTAAAAAATTCCCTCAGCTTTATTAAGGCATAACTAACAAATAATAATTTAATATATTTAAGGCTCACAACATGACTTTATACACAAATTATGTATTGATTAATATAATGAAATGAATACATCCTTCACACATAGTAAATATTGTCTGTGTGTGTCTGTGTGGTGAGAACACTTCAGATCTGCTCTGTTAGCAAATTTAAAGTAAATAATACAGAGTTATTAACCGTAGCCACTATGCTGTGCATTAGCACTTTTTCATCTTATAACTGAAAGTTTTTGACCAACCCCAACCCACGCAGCTCCTTCACTATTCCGGCCCCCAGCAACCACCATTCCACTCTTCTGTGAGTTTCAGGTTTTTAGATTTCACATGTAAGTGAGATCAGACGGTATTTATTCTGTGTCTGGCTTATTTCACTTAGCCTAATGTCCTCCAGGTTCATTCATGTTGCAAATGGCAGGATTTTCTTCTTTTGTAAGGCTAAATACTCCATTGTGTGTGTGTGTGTATACACATTTGCTTATCCATTCTTCTGTCAATAGACCCGTAGGTTGTTCCCAAGTCCTGGCTATTGTGAATAATGCTGCAGTGGACATAGGGGTGCAGATATGTCTTCAAGATTCAGATTTTACTTTATTTTTGGACATAGACCCATAAATGAAATTACTGGATTGTGTGGTCGTTCTATGTTTACTTCATTGAGGAACCTCCATACTGTTTTCCGTGATGGCTGTAACAGTTTGCGTTCCCACCGGCAGTGCACAGGGAACAGTGCACAGGGCTCTCTGTCTCCACGTCCTTGCTGGCACTTGTTACCACCTGTCTTTGTGCTGTTAGCCATCTTAATAGGTGTGCTAGGCTATTTCGTGGTGGATTTGACGTGCATTTTCATGAGGATTTGTAATGTTAGCACCTTTGCATGTATCTCTTGGCCAATTTTATGTCATCTTTGGAAAAATGTCTGCTCAAGTCTTAGTCTTTCTGTGCTACAATGACAAAACCACAGACTGACTAATTTAGAATGAAAATAAATAGATTTTTTACAGTTCTGAACATGGGGAAGTCCAAGCAAAGGCCTCAGCTTTTGTTATCTAATTAGGGCTTTCTCTGTGACCTCACATTGCAGAAGAATAAAAAAGCAAAAAACGCTCAATGCTGTGTGAAGCCCTTTTTAAAAAGTCTTACTCTTATTCATGAGAGGTCTACCTCCTAAAGACCCAACCTGTTTATATTATCATACTGGTGATTAAATTTCAACACATGAATTTTGGACTGCATTCAGACCTTAGCAAGTCCCTTTCTCCATTTTAAAATTACGTTATTTTGTATTTCTTGTTATTGAGTGTCTGAGCTTTCTCCCTGGTTCCTTCCAAGAATTTTGTGATTTCAGGTCCTATATTTAAGGCTTTAATCCATTTCTGATTAATTTTTGTGTATGATATAAGAAAAAGGTCTAATTTTATTCGCGCGCGTGTGTGTGTGTGTGTGTGTGTGTGTCTATTCTTCCCACCACTGTTTATGAAAAAGATTTCTCCCCCATTATGTATTTGTGGTGACCTTGTCAAAGATTAGTTGACCTTGTATGTCTGGGTATATTTTTGGGATCTCTACTCTGCTCTGTTAGTCTGTGTGTTTATTTTTCTGCCATTACCATATTGTTTAGATTACTAAACCTTTGTAATATAGTTTGAAATTATGAAGTGTATTGCCTCTAGCTTTTGATTTCTCAAAATTGTTTTGGTTATTTGAGGTCTTTTGTGGTTCCATGCCCATTTTAGTGTTATTTTATTTCTGTGAAAAATGCCACTAGAATTTTGGTAAGAGTTATATTAAATCTGTAGATCGCTTTGGGTGTTACAGGTATTTTAACAATATTCTTCCCATCTATGAACAGAGGATATCTTTCCATTTATTTGTGTCTTTTACAATTTCTTTGTCTTTTAGTTTTCAGAACACACATTTTTTTTTACCTTCTTGATTAAATTTATTTCTAAGTATGTTATTTTGGTTACTGCTATAAATGGGATTGTTTTCTTAATTTTCAGATAGTTTGTTTTTAGTGTATAGAAATGAAACTATGCTGGCTGATACAGTATTCTACAATTTTACTGAATTTATTTACAAGTCCTGATTTTTTGTGTGTGTGGTGAACTCTTTACAATTGTCTCGCTATAAAACCATGTCATCTGCAGAGACAATTTTACGTCTTCTTTTCTGATTTTGATGGCTTTCATTTTTTTTTTAATTATACTTTAAGTTCTGGGATACATGTGCAGAATATGCAGGTTTGTTACATGGGTGTACATGTGTCATAATGGTTGGCTGCACCCATCAACCCATCATCTACATTAGGTATTTCTCCTAATGCTGTCCTTCCTCTAGACCGCCAGCCCACAGCAGGCTGTGGTGTGTGATGTTCTCCTCCTCGTGTCCATGGGTTCTCCTTGTTCCACTCCCATTTATGAACGAGAACATACAGTGTGTGGTTTTCCGTTCCTGTGTTAGTTTATAAGAATCATAGTTTCCAGCTTCATCTATGTTCCTGCAAAGAACATCAACTCAGTCTTTTTTATGACTGCATAGTATTCCATGGTGTATATGTGGCAATTTTCTTTATCCAGTCTATCACTGATGGACATTTGGGTTGGTTCAAAGTCTTTGCCACTGTGAATAGTGCACAGTAAATATATATGTGCATGTGTCTTTATAATAGAATGATTTATAATCCTTTGGGTATATAGCCAGTAATGGGATTGCTGGGTCAAATGGTATTTCTGGTTCTGGATCCTTGAGGAATCACACACTGTCTTCCACAATGGTTGAACTAGTTTACACTCCCACTCACAGTGTAAAAGTGTTCCTATTTCTCCACATCCTCCCCAGCCTCTGTTGATTCCTGACTTTTTAATGATCACCATTCTAACTGGCGTGAGATGATATCTCATTGTGGTTTGATTTGCATTTCTCTAATGACCAGTGATGATGAGCTTTCTTTCATATGTTTATTGGCTGCATAAATGTCTTTTGAAAAATGTCTGTAGATATCCTTTGGCTGCTTTTTGATGGGTTTTTTTTCCTTATAAATTTGTTACATTTCCCTGTAGATTCTGGATATGAGCCCTTTGTCAGATGGGTAGATTGCAAAACTTCTCCCATTCTGCAGGCTGCCTGCTCACTCTGAGAATAGTTTCTTTTGCTTTGAAGAAGCTCTTTAGTTTAGTTAGAACCTGTTTGTCATTTTTGGCATTTGTCACAATTGCTGTTGGTGTTTTCATGATATCCTTGCTCATGAATGTCCTGAACAGTATTACCTAGGTTTTCGTCTAGGGTTTTCCTGGTTTTAGGTCTTAAGTCTTTAATCCATCCTGAGTTAATTTTTGTATAAGGTGTAAGCAAAGGGTCCAGTTTCAGTTTTCTGCATGTGGCTAGCAAGTTTGCCCAATGCCACTTATTAAATAGGGAATCCTTTTCCCATTGCTTGTTATTGTCAGGTTTGTCAAAGATAAGATGGTTGTAGATGTGTGGTGGTATTTCTGAGGCCTCTGTTGTGTTCCATTGGTCATTATATCAGTTTTGGTACCAGTACCATGCTGTTTAGGTTACTGTAGCCTTGTAGTCTAGTTTAAGTCAGGTAGCATGATGCCTCCAGCTTTGTTCTTTTTGCTTAGGATTGTCTTGGCTATATGGGCTCTTTTTTGGTTCCATATGAAATTTAAAATAGTTTTTTTTTCTATTTCTGTGAAGAAAGTCAATGGTAGCTTGATGGGATAGCATTGAATCTATAAATTACTTTGGGCAGTATGGGCATTTTCACAATATTCTTCCTATCCATCAGCATGAAATGTTTTTCCACCTGGTTGTGTCCTCTCTTATTTCCTTGAGCAATAATTTGTAGTTCTCCTTGAACAGGTTCTTCACATCCCTTCTTAGTTGTATTCCTAGTTATTTTATCCTCTTTCTAGCAATTTTGAATGGAATTTCACTTATGATTTGACTCTCTATTACTGGTATATAGGAATGCTTGTAATTTTTGCACATTGATTTAGTTTCTTGAGACTTTGATGAAATTGCTTATCAGCTTAAGGAATTTTTGGACTGAGACAATGGGATTTTCTAAATATACAGTCATGTTATCTGCAAACAGACAATTTGACTTCCTCTTTCTGTGTGAATTTCCTTTATTTCTTTCTCTTGCTTGATCGCCCTAGCCAGAATTTCCTATACTGTGTTGAATAAGTGTGTTGAGAGAGAGCCTCCTTGTCTTGTGCGGGTTTTCAGAGGGAATGCATCCAGTTTTTGCCCATTCAGTATGATACTGGCTGTGGGTTTGTCGTAAATAGTTCTTATTATTTTGTGATATGTTCCATCAATACCTAGTTTATTGAGAGTTATTAGCATAAAGGGGTGTTGAATTTTATCGAAGGTCTTTTTGCATCCATTGAGATAATCATGTGGTTTTTGTCATTGGTTCTATGTGATGGATTACATTTACTGATTTGCATATGTTGAACCAGCCTTGCATCCCAGGGATGAAGCTGACTTTATCATGGTGGATAAGCTTTCTAATGTGCTGCGGGATTCGGTTTGCCAGCATTTCATTGAGGATTTTGACATCAATGTTCATCGGGGATATTGGCCTGAAATTTTCTTTGTTGTGGTTGTGTTTCTGTCAGGTTTTGGTATCAGGATAATGCTGGCCTCATAAAATGAGTTAAGGAGGAATCCCTCTTCTATTATTTGGAATAGTTTCAGAAGGAATGTTTCTAGCACCTCTTTCCACCTCTGGTAGAAGTGGGCTGTGAATCTGTCTGATCCTGAGCTTTTTTTGGTTAGTGGGCTATTAATGACTGCCTCAATTTGAAAACTTGTTATTGCTCTGTTCAGGGATTTGACTTCTTCCTGGTTTAGTCTTGGGAGGGTGTATCTGTTCAGGTTTTTATCCGTTTTATCTAGATTTTCTAGTTGATTTCCATAAAGGTGTTATAGTATTCTGTGATAGTAGTTTGTATTTCTCTGAGATCAGTGGTGACATTCCCTTTATAATTTTTTGTTGTGTCTATCTGAGTCTTCTCTCTTTTCTTCTTTATTAGTCTTGTTAGCATTCTATTTTGTTAATTTTTTCAAAAAACCAGCTCCTGGATTCATTGATTTTTGAAAGTGTTTTTTGTCTGTCTCCTTCAGTTCTGCTCTGATCTTTTTTATTTCTTGTCTTCTGCTAGCTTTTGAATTTGTTTGCTCTTGCTTCTCTAGTTCTTTTACTTGTGATGTTACAGTGTTGATTTTAGATCTTTCGTGCTTTCTGATGTGGGCATTTAGTGCTATAAATTTCCCTCTAAACACTGCTTACCTGTGTCCCAGAGGTTCTGCTACGTTGTATCTTTGTTCTTATTGGCTTTAAAGAACTTCCTTATTCCTGCCTTAGTTTCCTCATTTACCCAGTGGTCATTCAGGAGCAGGTTGTTTGGTTTCCATGGAGTTGCGTGGTTTGCAGTGAGTTTCTTACTCCTGAATTCTAACTTGATTGCACTGTGGTCTGAAATACTCTTTGTTGTGATTTCCATTCTTTTCCATTTGCTGAGGAGTGTTTTACTTCCAATTTTAGAATAAGTGGTCAATTTAGAATTAGTAATATGTGGTGGGGGGAAGAATGTATAATGTTTCAAAAAAGTTTGAGTAGGATTGGTATTAGTTCTTTAAATGGTGAAATTCAACAGTGATGCCGTCAGGTCCTGGGCTTTACTGGGAGAATTTTTATTATGGCTTCTGTCTCACTGCTTGTTATTTGTTGTTTCAGGCTTTGGATTTCTTCACGGTTGAGTCTTCATAGGTGATACGTGTATAAATATTTATCCATTTTTATTAGGTTTCTCAATTTATTAGCGTATAGTCTCATAGTAGCCTTTGAATTTCTAGAGCATCAGTTATGTCTCCTTTCTTAGCTCCGATTTTATTTACTTGGGTCTTTCCTCTTTTTTAAATTAGTCTGGCTAAAGGTTTGTCAATTTTTTTTATCTTTTTGAAAAACTAACTTTGCATTTTGTAAATCTTTTGTATTGTTTTCTGTGTTTCGATTTCATTTCTGTTCTAAACTTTTTCTAAGTTCTTTTCTTCTAATTTGGGGTTTGTTTTTCTCTTGCCTTTATAGTCTTCTTATATGCATTGTTAATTTATCAAAGCTTTTTGTTTTTTCCTTTTCAGATGTGGGTGTTTACTGATTTCTAATTTTATTCCACTGTGGTCAGAAAACACAATTGATATGCTTTCAATTAAAAAGAACATTTTAAAGACTTGTTTGTGGGCTAACATATGGTCTATCATTGAGAATAAATTATATGATGAGAACATACATACTGCTGCTATTGGATAAAATGTTCTCTAAATATTTATCAGGTCCATTGGGGCCATAGTGCAGATTAAGTCTGACTTTTTTAAAAATGATTTTCCGTCTGGATGATCTGTCCAATGCAGAAAGTAGGGTATTGACCCTCCAGCCATTATTGTTTTGAGGTCTGTCTCTTTCTTTTGCTCGAATAATTCTTGATTTGCATATCTTGGTATTTCAGTGTTGGCTGCATATATATTTACAAGTGTTATTTACTCTTGCTCAATTGACCATATTATCATTATATAATGACATTATTTGTCTCTTTCTGTAGTTTTTATTTTGAAATCTATTTTGTCTAATTTAAGTATGACAACTCATGCTCTTTCCTGGCTCCCGTTTGCCTGGAATATCTTTTACTGTTCCTTTTATTTTTAGTCTGTTAGTGTCTTTTTGGGAGAAGGGTGTTTCCTGTAGGCAACAGATTGTTAGACCTTGTTTTTTTTTTTTTTTTTTTTAAATCTATTCAGCAACTCTATGTCCTTTAATTGGAGACTTTAGTCCATTTATATTCACTGTAAATGCATTTATTGTAGGGCAGGTCTGGTGTTGATAAAATCCCTCAGCTTTCATCACTTGAAAGAAGAAAGCTTTTATTCTAGAATTGTATATCCACTGAAAATGGAGAGTATCACATGATGTAATTAGTGGATGGCAAAGGCATTTAGGCTTGTGTTCTTCTCTTCAGGATGACAAGGTCACCCCCTGCCCTCCCTGGTCCTAGGTGTATCCATAGCTGCTATCTGAGAGCCAGGGTCTGCAGTTAGAACACATAGGTTTCTACCTGGTACTCTATATGACTGCAGCTTTGCTGGCACCCAAGTCACAAGACAAAGTCCTTCCCCCTCTTCCCTCCTCTTTCCCCCGTTGCCACCACTGCCCTAGGCCCATGGCATGTACTTCCTGGTTATGCCAATGTTCATTCAATCTATGAACAAACAGCTTTTCAGTCAACTTGTGAAGGCTACCAGGCCTGGGACTCTCCCTTCATGCTAGTGTGCTTCTATCTGGCCCAGGGCAGGTTGAGAAACAGCATCTAAGAGCCAAGGCCTGGAAAATTAGGGACCCTAAAAGGCCACGTGGTGCTCTATCCCACTGCGGCCAGGCTGTGCTTAAGCGACAAAACAAAGTCCTTGTTACTCTTCCATTTCCTGTTCTTAGGCAGAAGGAGAAGGAAGTCCTCCCCAAGGCCACCACAGCTGGGAAGATGCTGCGTCACACCTGAAGCCAGCACCTTTCTGAGTCTTACCAAAGGCCCATGGCTAGTACAGCCTGGGTACCAGTACTGATTATTAAGGGCCCACAGACTCTGTAGTCAGAAAGTGATGAATCCTTCCAGGACTGGGCCCTACTTCTCAAGGCAGCCAGGTTCTTTTCAGGCCCCAAATGTGTCTAGAAATACCTGGAATAAGAACCCTAGGACCCTTACTGGTGACCTTCCTACTGTGGCTGAGCTGGTATCCAAGTTGCAAGACAAAGTCTTCTCAAGTAGTGGGAAGAAGTCTGTCATGGAGCTGTGAGCTGCCCTGCCTTGGGCCGGGGAGGAATAGCATAAGCACTCTTGTGGCTGCCCCAGATGGTGTCTAATTTGGTCACGTGCTCCCCAAGTTTACCGGCTCTGATTCTGGTGCAGCACTGCCACTTGCTTAGGAATTGCAGCTCTTGTTGTCCAGACTGCCTTTCAACTTTATTTGGGGCCCCAAACACTTCAGCCTGCTGTGGTGGGGCTTGTGAGAACTGTTGCCAGCTGCTGGGATGCATGATTGCCCTCTGTGTAGGGGTGGTTCAATTGTTCCCGTGGTGGATGCCAGCTGAATTCTGCCTTGTTGTTGCTTTCTGCCGTGATGGGGAAACACTGAGTTCCCATGCAAGTCCCACAGTTACTGTGCTCTCCCTCTTCCAAATACAGATTCTTTCTCGGTACCACATGGCTGCTGGTGAGTGGTGGGGGAGGGGTCTTCACTGTCTCTTTCAGTGATACGAAGTTACACCCAAGTAATGTGCTCATTCACCTTATATTTGGTTCTTATGAGGGGGTGTGTGTGTGTATTTGTTTAATTTGGTGTTCCTGTGGGGAGGATGATTTGTGGAGGCTTCTATTCAGTCATCTTGCTCTGCTTTCTTGATTTCTCTTTTGATTTCTTAGATTTGAGGTTCATAGTGTATTGTTTATTTTCACATATTTGTGAATTTTCCAAAATATATCCTGTTATTAATTTCTAGTTTGATATCATTGTGTGGAAAAGATACTTGATGTTATTTCAGTTTTAAGGCTTTTTTTGTAGCCCAACATAAGATCTGTCTTGGAGAATATTCTTTGTGCATTTGAGAAAAATGTACATTCTGCTGCTCTTGTGTGGAATATTCTGTATATATCTATTAGGTTCATTTGGTGTATAGTGCTTAAGTGGTTCAAATCTATTCCTTACTGATTTTATGTCTGAGTAATCTATCCATTGCTGAAAGTGTAATACTGAAGTTTCCTACAATTACTGTGTTGCTGTTTCTCCTTTTAGCTTTATATATTTAGGTACTTACATGTTGGATGCAAGTATATTTGTAATTATAGTCTCTGGATTAATTGACTTAATTATCATTATACAGTGACTTTCTTTGCCTCTTGTAAAAGGTTTTGACTGAATGTCTATTTCTTTATAAGTAGATCCTGCTCCTACTCTCTTTTGGTCACTGTTTGAAGAGAAATTTTTTTATCCATTCCCTTTCAATTACAGGCAGCGTATAATTAAAGCTTATTTTTTTACTCATTCAGCAACCTTGTCTTTTGATTGGACAATTTAACTCATTTACCTTCAAGGTGATTTTTGATAGGTAAGGACTACTGCTATGTTGTTAATTGTTTTCTAATTATTTTGTAAATTTTTTGTTCCTTTCTTCCTGTTTTTGTTTTTCTTTTGTGATTTGGTGATTTTCTATACTGATATACTTTAAAAATATATTTATTTAGCATATTTGAGTTAGTGTCCTTTGTAGGGACATGGATGAACCTGGAGAACATCATTCTCAGCAAACTGACACAAGAACAGAAAATCAAACACCGCATGTTCTCTCTCATAGGTGGGGGTTGAACAATGAGAACTCATGGACACAGGGAGGGGAGCATCACACACTGGGGTCTGTCAGGGGGAAATAGGGGAGGGACAGTGTGGGGTGGGTAGTTGGGGAGAGATGGCATGGGGAGAAATACCAGATAAAGGTGATGGGGAGGAAGGTAGCAAACCACACTGCCATGTGTGTACCTATACAACAATCTTGCATGTTCTTCACATGTACCCCCAAACCTAAAATGCAAGAAAAAATTATTTTTAATAATAGATGGGGTTTCATCATGTTGCCAAGGCTTGTCCTGAACTTCTGGACTCAAGCTGTCCACCTGCCTCAGCCTTCCACAGTGCTAGGCTTAAAGGCGTGAGCCACTGTGCCCAGCTTTGTAATGATACACTTTCATTCCTTTCTCTATGTTTTGTGAATCTACTAAGTTATTTTCTTTCTGGTTACCATGGAGCTTTGATAAAACATCTTATAGTTATTCTATTTTAAGCTGATAACTTAATTATAATTTCATATGGAAACTCCACACTTTCACTTGTTTCCCCACATTTTATAGTATTGAGGTCTTTATATCTTTTTATGTCATGTATCCATTAACAAATTATTGTAGCTGTAGTTATTTTGAATACCTTTGTCTTTTCACTTGTATTCAAGGATTGAAGGACATATATACAACAAATTATAGTATTAGAGTATTCTGAATTTGGCTCTATGTTTACTTTTATCATTGGGTTTTGTTTTGTTTTTTTTGGGGGGGTGATGGAGTCTCACTGTCTCCAAGGCTGGATTGCAATGGTGAGATCTTGGTTCACTGAAACCTCTGCCTCCCAGGTTTGAACTATTCTCATATCTCAGCCTCCAAAGTAGCTGGGATTACAGGCACTTGCCACCACACCCAGCTATTTTTTGTATTTTTAGTAGAGACAGAGTTTTGCCATGTTGGTCCAGTTGGCCTCAAACTCCTGACCTCAGGTGAACCACCCACCTCAGCCTCCCAAAATGCTGGGATTACAAGCACGAACCACTGTGCCCAGCCAGCCATTGAATTTTATATTTTCATTTGTTTCATATTGTTGCTTAGCATTTCTTTGTTTTAACTTGAAGAGCTGCCTTTAGTATTTCTTGTAAGGCAGATCTAGTCGTAAAAATCTCCCTCATCTTGTTTGTCTGGAAATGTCTATCTCTCCTTCACTTTTAAAGAATAGTTTTGGTGGGCATAGTATTCTTGGTAGACAGGTTTTTTTTCTTTCCTTTCAGCACTTTGACTATATCATCCTACTTTCTACTATACTGTGTGTTTACTGCTGAGATGTTCAGTAGTAGCCTTATGAAGATTCCCTTGTATGTGATGAGTATCTCTTTCTCTTGCTTCTTTCAAGGTTCTCTGTTTGTCTTTGACTTTTGTCCATTTGATTATAATGTGTCTCAGGATATTCCTTGGTTTGAACATGCTTGGGGTTCTTTGAGCTTTATCAAGATGGATGTGCATACATCTCCTAAGATTCGGGAAGTTTTCAACCATTATTTCTTTAAATAAACTTTTCTCCTTTATCTTTCTTCTAGTTGTTCTAAAAATTGTGTATTTGTTCACTTGCTGATGTCCTGAGATATTTATGCTTTCTTTGCTCTTATTCATTTTTCTGTGTGTGTTCCTCTAATTGGCTAATTTCAAACCACTTTCTCCAAGTTTACTGATTCTTTCTTCTATGTGTTCAAATCTGATTTTGAAACTTTCTATTTCATTTATTTTTTTCAGTCTGCCATTGTATTTTTCAGTCATCAAATTCACATTTGGTCTTTTTTTTCATGGGTTCTATTTCTTAACGAAACTTCTCATTTTTTCAGGTATTATTTTTCTTCTGTTTAGTTGTCTATATGTGTTCTTTCGTGTAACATGGAAATTCTTAAAAAAAATGAAACTAATCTCTAAATAAAGAATGGTGATCATTAAAAAATCTGAAGACAACAGATGCTAGAGAGGATGTAGAGAAATAGGAAAGCTTTTACACTGTTGGTGGGAGTGTAAATTAGTTCAACCATTGTGGAGGACAGTGTGGTGATTTCTCAAGGATCTAGAAATAGAAATACCATTTGATCCAGCAATCTCATTACTGGCTATATTCCCAAAGGATTATAAATTGTTTTATTATAAAGACACATGAACATGTGTCTTCATTGCAGCACTGTTTACAACAGCAAAGACTTGGAACCAACCCAAATGCCCATCAATGATAGACTGGATAAAGAAAATGTGGGCCGGGCGCGGTGGCTCAAGCCTGTAATCCCAGCACTTTGGGAGGCCGAGGCGGGTGGATCACGAGGTCATGAGATCGAGACCATCCTGGTCAAAATGGTGAAACCCCGTCTCTACTAAAGATACAAAAATTAGCTGAGCATGGTGGTGCGTGCCTGTAATCCCAGCTACTCGGGAGGCTGAAGCAGGAGAATTGCTTG
>CM052667.1:2418879-2434257 GCA_028533165.1 Leontopithecus rosalia | reverse complement strand
GAACAGAAAACCAAATGCTGCATGTTCTCACTCATAAGTGGGTGTTAAACAATGAGAACACATGGACACAGGGAAGGGAATGTCACATACTGGGGCCTGTTCGGGGGTGGGAGGTCTAGGGGAGGGGTAGGAGGGGGTGGGGGAATTGGGGAGGGATAACATTAGGAGAAATGCCTAATGTAGATGATGGGGGGATGGATACAGCAAACCACCATGACGTGTGTATACCTATGTAACAATCCTGCACAAACTGCACATGTACCTGAGAACTTAAAGTATAATTTAAAAACATAAAAAATGATTGTGAATTCTTAGGCAATGCCTAGCTCTCACTTTCTTTTTGGTGGTTAGTAGAGTTTATTATAGGTTCATTTGGTGGTGGTATGTTTACCTGATTCTTTGTTATCTGTGTAGTCTTGTAGTGCCTGTGCATGTGGAAGAGAAAAAAACATTGTTCGGTATTTACAGACTGTATTCAGCAGGTAAAGACTTCCTGTTGGGTCCTTGTGCTGATGGGATTGCCTCTGGAATTATAGTCAAGTGCAGCTGGAACAAGGACACATGGCTGCTATTGAGATTGTGGTGTGGTCTGTGGTTTGTGGGACTGCTGTGCGGTACATAGATAGGTGTGATTCCTTCTGGGTATTGTGAGAGCTTCCACTGGGTTATTGAGTAGGTTCTTGGGCAGGCAAGACTGGATTGGGTCTATACCTGAGACAGTCTGGGACCATGTCACAGGGGTGTTTCTGGGTCTACCGTGATGATCTAGGTCTGAAGACCTGCCTCTGGGTCATGGAGGAGCAAGCCTCCTGTGAAGTTCTTGGGCAGGCATCAGTGTTCAGATTCTGGCTTGGCAGAGGTGGAGCCAGGACACATGGCGGCTTCAAAATCTGCAGTTGTGGATCAGTGTTGGACCAGCCTGCCTCTGGGAGCACAAATGAGCATCTCATCTGGTGGATACGTGGGCAGGCAGTACTGTTTCTAAAACACAGCTAAGAAGGTGTGAAGTGAAGTTACAGGGTTGTTTTAAGACCTGCTGTAAGACTGAAGTTTGTAGACCTGCCTTTTGGGGGACACAGAAGGGGATGGGTCCTGCGGTGAAACCCTGGATTGTTAGGAATTCTCTCAGACCCCAGCTCAGAAGGGTGGGGGCCAAGTAATAGGGCTATTTCAGGGTCTACGGCTGGTACAGAAGTTGGCGGGCTTGTCACCTGAGGCATGGGTGAGTGTGATTCCTACCAGGTATCTCGGCAGATGTTTCTAGTGACAAGATCAAAGACAAGTATGCCTATAGCCAAGTACACAGGGGAGTAAGGCCACTTCCTTGTCTGTAGCTGAGGCTACCCCTGGCAAGCCCACAGCCTGGGTGTGGGACTAGCCGACCAAAACAACCCTCTTCCTGGTGTGATTCTGTCCTGTGCAGCTGTTGTTTTGAGCAGTGGTCTTTTATATCTGTCCACCTTCTCTCCCACCTAAGTGCACGTCACCAGCTGATGGAAGATTCAGTGGACATGGACGTGAGCCCCCTGAGGCCCCAGAATTATCTTTTTGGTTGTGAACTAAAGGCCAAGAAAGATGATCACTTTAAGGTGGATAATGATGAAAATTAGTACCAGTTACCTTTAAGAACGGTCAGTGTAGGGGCTGGTGCAAAGGATCAATTGCACATTGTTGAAGCAGAGGCAATGAATTATGAAGGCAGTCCAATTAAAGTAACACTGGCAACTTTGAAAATGTCTGTAGAGCCAGTGGTTTCCCTTGGCTTTGAAATAACACCACAGTGCTCTTAGGGTTGAAGTGTGGTTCAGGGCCAGTGCATATAAGTGGACAGCACTTAAGTAGCTATGGAGGAAGATGGAGAGGAAGAGGAAGAGGATGTGAAACTCTTAAGTATATCTGGAAAGCTGTCTGCCCCAGAGGTGGTAGCAGGTTTCCACAGAAAAAAGTAAAACTTGCTGCTAAATGAAGATGATGAAGATGAACATGATGGTGATGATTTTCATGGTGAGGAAACTGAAGAAGAGGAGCCAATGAAGACATCTATACGAGATACCCCAGCCAAAAATGCCCAAAAGTCAAATCAGCATGGAAAAGACACAGAACGATCATCAACACCAAGATTAAAAGGACAAGGATCTTTCAAAAAACAGGAAAAAAACCTCCTAAAACACCAAAGGACCTAATTCTGTAGAAGACATTGAAGCAAAAAATGAAAGCAAATAAAAAAATCGGGGATTGTCTTTTCCAAAGTGGAAGCCAAGTTCATCAGTTGTGTGAAGAACTGCTTCTGTATGTCTGACCAGGAGGCTATTCAAGATCTCTGGCAGTGGGGGAAGTATCTTTAAGAAAATGGTTTAAAGAGTTTGTTAAAAATGTCCCATCTTCATTTCAGTAATGGTTGCTATCTGGCTGTCCGTTTTATAATGCAGAGTGAGAACTCTTTCTACCATGTTTGATAAATGTTGTCCAGGTTCCATTGCCAAGAATGTGTTTTCCAAAATGCCTGCAGTACTTAAAGATTAAACTCCACCTCTTGCTTGAAGTGTGAATGGAATGTTTTGAGAGGACACAGAAGTAGCAGTGATCAAACATGGAAATGGTGGGGAGATAAAAATATACACATGGAATAAAGAAACAACACCCTCTGCAGTACTGCGTTCCACAGGGATTTGCAACATCCTGCCTGGGTCCCACAGCTCCCACAAAGGCACTTCTGTCCGTAGATGACTGCCAGGTTACCACTGCTGTTGGGATGAGTGGGGCACTCCCTATTCCAACATCACTTCCCTCTCTTAAGTGACTTTTGACCAAGCTTCAAAGATACCAGTTGGGTGTTTCTGTTGTGGATGGTTGGGGACACGATGTTTAAACCAAAACCCAAATGGTGAGTGGAAATTGTCAGATGACAAGTCAGGGAAGGATGAACCTAATTTGGGAGGAAGTTTGTGGGTAGAGATGAGGCTGGATAAGTAAGAACTGTTGTTTCATTTGGTAGAAAATGAACTTCCTGAGATAGCTGAACCGTTTGTTCGTGTGTGTCCGGGCATGCTACTGCTTCCTTATGAGATGAGACCTAAATTTCTAGAATAGACCTTGGCCTGGGAAGATAGTTCTTTAAGGAATAAGATTTTAAGGTAGGTAGGAATTGGGTCCTGGGAAGAGGAATTGGTATCATTCTGGTAAACACATCCTTCACCAACACAGGTCCTAAATGATATTTAACAAGAAGGGCAAGAAAATAGTCTGAGTAAATTTCTTTTTTGTTGTTATTTTTTCATTAGACTGATTACCTGATTTTCTTTTGTGAAGTCTTGATTTCTGCTAATCCCTGGTTTATGAGATGAAGTATTTATTTGCCTTGCTCCAGTGCCTGCTTCCATGGTACATTTCCCTTCCTAGCGAATTGAGAAGGCGTATGCCAAGACTCAGTTTCTAACAGGAAGTCTATTATTCTCAGGAAAACACTCTGGGGAGAGAAGCATTATATTAAAAAGAATGGATATACTTTCTCATCTTGAAACATACTTACGAGCCTCAAGAGGCAAAGTAGAGATTCCCCAGAAGAGAACTATAGAAACTGAGCTCTTTCCAGGTAACCACCATCGATGGATTGGCTGTAATACGGAGTCAGGCTGACATTTTGTTTTAAATATTTTTCTTGTGATGGGTTTCGTTTCATTATGTATTTCATTTAGAATTTCCTAGGTCCACCGGGGCACTGTGTTTTATGAAGTCTGAGTGAGTCAGTAACCATCTCCCTGTAAACACAGCTAAAACTGACAGACACTAGTGATGGAAGCATTTTCAGTCCTATGACTGTGGTTTGAGTTCTGGATGTAGCTCACAGCGGATGGACTGTGGGAGCCAGGAAGATAGTAGTTTACGAATCAGTATTGCCTTGGTTTTCAAGTCTAGGTTTAGGTCCTTATAAATGTGCTTAAAAAGACAAGATAAAGTTGAAAGAGTTAAAAACCCAATTTCACTTCTAGATTTGTCAGTTATGAGCCACATGGTCTTGGAAAAACAGTTTATCTGAGGTTAGCTGTCTTACCTCTAAAGTAAGAATAATTTGTAAAAAGTAACTGCTGTTTAGCATTCGCCATGGCTCTGCTTCTATTCTAAGTGCTTTACAAATATCAGCACATTTAATTATAAGAAAGTTGTGAGATAGATACAGTTTCTTTATTTTATTGATGCAGAGACGGCGGTATCACAAGGTAAATCATTAGTGTCTCAGAAGGTAAGGGGTAAATGGGAGAGCAGGCAGTCTGGCTCACATCTTTGTATGTTTTTAGCTACTCTGATGTTAATTATGCCACCTTATAAGGTTTTATGAGGACAGAGAAAGATATAAATGTTTTCACTCACTCTTAATTTATTGCTGAACCAGAAGTGCGACAGCTGGTGTGTGAGGGCTTATCAGGGTGTGAGCCATTACTTCCTGAGATAGACGGGCGGTTGATCATGTGCGTCCTGGCCTGCTACTTCTTCCTTAAGAGATGAGAACTCAGTTTCTAACATAGACCTTGGCCTGGGAATCTAGCTTAGTTCTTTAATGAATAAGATTTTAGGGTAGGTAGGAATTGGTTTCTATACCGGGGCCTGGGAGAGGAATTGATGCCATTCTGGGATGGTATCCTGGTTGCGTATGTATGTGTTACGTCTCAGGCATTGCTTGAATATATGGTCAACGTTTTTTCTAAATCAGGTAATCATTTCTTCGGGTTGTCTACTAATTTAGACAGAATGAAAAAGAAAAAAAGTTGTAATTTAGGATAGCTAATAGAAAAATGTCAATTCCTTAAGATGGATATGAAAGTAAAAAAATGTGGGGAATTTGGTTCATGCACTGAATCTGAGTATGTACTGAATTAGCCAGAACAGACTAATAATCCCTGGAAAAAATTAGAAACCTCAGTGACTCAACACAAAGCTTATTTTGCACCATGGTCTGGCTTGAGACCTTTCGGGCATCTCTTTTCCAAGCAGTGACTTTGGGACTCTGGCTCCTTCCGTCTGTGGCTCTGTGCTACCCTAGGTCCTTAGAAGAGAAAGAGAGTGGGAGCAGTTTGTAAGCCAACCTGCCAGTAGCTTACACCGTTCTGCTCACATTTCATTCAGCCGAACTCAGACGCACACCTCAATCTAAGTGTCAGGGAGACTGGGAAATGTAACCCAGCTCTGCCAAGGAGGAAAAAATGGTTTAGGGGACTACTTCTTAGTCTGCCACAGGAAAAGAAGCTCAATCATCAAAGAACAAAGGAATGCTTACTTTCTCTGGCAGATCATATTTTTGGCCCTAATTATTTATTCTTTGCTTCCCTCTGAGAGATTGGACATTCTCTCCAATTTCACACAACTTGCAGAGTCCCCAACTGTGGAAGGAATGTGCTTGCTGTCTCCATTGAAATGACGCTTGCTATGCTATTTGCTTTAGCCAATAAGATGCAAATTATACCACTTTCTGGCAGAAACTTAAAGAGCCATTGAATTTTTGGCTCTTGCTCCTTTCTCTGAGCCATAAGAACAGCATGTCCCAAAAAGAGCTGGTCCTTCAACCTGTATTCTAGAATGAGAAGACCTGCAGAACGGAGCCAAATAGAGCTGAATAGAGTAGATTGGACCGGAGCAGCTGCAGCTAACCATCAGCCTTCAGTATAAAGCAGGAGCAGGAAATCACTGCCTGCTATGAAAAGCCACTGACAATTCAGAGTTATTTCTCATATCAGCAAATTGAACTGAAAGTCTTCATTTGGCCTATGCATAATTTTATCGCAGGTAAGAACATTAAAGCTGAGCAGTGCTGATAAGTAAGAGATACAAACCCATCTTTACTTTTTAGAACTGACGCTCACAACTGATGTTAGTTTGTATTTGAGGTACGTAAAGGCCCTCTAACTTATCCTGCAAGTAGTCAAGTAGCTATGTCATTTTCTTTCTGCTTTACTTCTAACAGAAATGAAATTTCTAGCATTAAGGTCACTACATAGTCAGAAAATAAACATGTTGCTATTAGGCACAAATTGTTCTTAAAATAGGTAAATATTAAAGGAGAGTAAGAAGGCCTGGGAGCAGGGATTGATGAGAGACAGTATTCCAGTAATTTAGGAACACATATGGCTGGGCATGGTGGCTCATGCCTGTAATGCCAGCATATTGGGAGGTCAAGGTGGGTGGATCACTTGAGGTCAGAAGTTCAAGACCAGCCTGCCCAACATGTTGAAACCTGGTCTCTACTGAAAATACAAAAATTAAGTGGAAGTGTTGGTGTACACCTGTAGTCCCAGCTACTGGGGAGTCTGAAGGAGGAGAATCACTTGGATCCAGTAGGCAGAAGCTGCAGTGAGCCAAGATTGCACCATTATACTCTAGCCTGAGCAATGGATTAAGACTGCCTCAAACCCCCCCAAAAAAACCCCACACATACTAATAAGATTGCTGTAATATTTTTGTTTCCTTGGGACATTGAAAGCAAAGTTTTGAGCAAGTAGAACAAAAAATAGTTATGTTTTAATGAAGGAAGAAAAATAGGATGTATCAAGGGGATATTTAAGACTAGTGAGTCTAGGTAGAGCTCTGAGGGCTGCTGGGTAGGAAATGACACAGGACTGTGGGTCCCTGGATTGGGGAGAGGGTAAGTTAGGAAGCTGTAGGGGTATAAGAGGAGTACTGTATCTATAGTTTGTCTTATTTACCATTGTTGGCAGACTTTACAAATAGTTTCAACTTATACAGTGAAAAAAATGTGTAAAATAGGATCAATTCTTTGGCTACTGGTTATATAAATGAAATCATTACTGAAGTTATGATATTCACCATTCATTTTTTCTTTAAAATATTAGGCTACAGCTAGAGTGTAAGTTGGTATTTTTCTGGCACATTTAATGTTGATTAAAATTATGTTGGAGGGTGTAGTTACGTGTTTGGACCTAAGCTTGGATAGGTATGAGGTTTAGATGAGTGCTAAGGTCAACTTCATGATACCACATTTGGTTTGAATTTAATGATATTCTGATGTTGGGCAAACTTTATGTTTGATTCTGGGTGAGTTAGTGGTAGATTTCTTTTACTGGTTGCAAATAACAGAAAATACAACTTGAAATAGGTTAGGTGATAAAATGTGTTGGTCGCATCACTGAAAATACTAGAGCTAGGTCAGGTTTAATAATAAACTGCCTTTGGCCTGCTTTCTTTGTGATGGTCTCAGCTCTGCCTTGGTCATGTGTCTTCTTTCGTCTTACTCTGGTATCCTCAATATGACTGCCAGCAATAATCTGGGGCTGCCATGCTTCTTCCTTTGCATTCAGGAGTAGGAGAGTGGTTGCTTTTCACACTAAACCAACAACATTTTTGAACTTTACTCTGACTCTTCCAACTTGAACCTATCATTGTATCCAGATTTTGCTCATTTCTGAAGCAACCCCTGTGATAAAATGAAAGAAATTGGATTCCTTGACTTATGCTACTCAAACTACATGGCTTATTACACAGTTAGGCAAGGGCAAGTTCCTCAAAGAGAGATTCTTAGGTAGCAGGCAGGGTGGGGATAGTTCTTGGGCAAGTAACTGATGAATGTCCTTTGTAGATGACATGGACTCTGTTACCAGCTCTCATTTCCAGTCTGGTTGAGGGAGGTGGAACAACTCAGGGCTTCAGAGACAAGTGCATCTGCATTCTGGCCTCATTGATGTCACATGCTAGTGCATATGCTTTATGACTCTTATAAATCTCCATTTTTGTATGTGAAAAACATCAGTACTTTCTTTTAGACATGAGTGCTTTCCAGATGTGCCACTAGCTAATGGTTAGCACTGAAAAATAGATGCTGTAAACTACAAGATGCATCCCAATCTCAGCAAATGTGAAATACTTTCAACAACAGCGGGTCTTAGATCTGAAGATGTGGTAGCAGTAAGGCTTGACATTGAGGTTTGTTTTAAAGATTTGCCAATATGGCAAGAAAACAGTGCATTATTCATCTTACTTGGGGCTGGTTAGTTATTTTGATGGTGTTTATTATCTTGGTTTCAGTATTAAATTTTTGTCCAACTGAACGTGAGTATTTGGGCAAGCACTTCTGTGCTCTCACGCGTGAAATGAGTGGTTTGGATTAGATGATCTCTAAGTTCTTCCAGTTTTATAGCTGTGAATGCTGGCACTGATCCACATTCCTAGAACTAACCTGAAATTTAAGCAGCCTCTGAGATTTAGAGAGCAAATGGCCGAATGATTGGATGAATGGCCTTTTCCTTTTAAATTATGCTCAGTGTTGGCCCGCAGACCCATGAAAGCCAAATCACCTCTGTCTGGTTTGTAATACTGCTGGCACCAAGCAGCTCACCTTTTAACAAACCAGCATGGAAAACTTCCAGTGCATCTGCCACTCTAATTTATACTTTAGAGGGTAAGGCTGACTGGAAAGGCCGTGGAAATGACTAAATTTATTCCCATTTGTTCAATTACAGCGTCCATTTTAGAAAAGTAGTTTTGTTGTTCAAGATTTGAGTATTCACCCTTGTTCCTGGAAGAGGTGCGGCCTGTAAGACTGGCAACATGAAAGTGGTTGACACTTTGGCCACATCTGCAAATTATTCCCTAAACAATGTTTCTAAAGAAGTACAAGTCAAAAAGTCTGCTTTTCAAAGACCACACTGTGGCCAAAAGTTCAATGTTAGGGAAAATTGTCCAATTTTTCCTAATCCTTTTCTCTTCCCATTTGTTTTAAAGGTATGAGAGGCTAAAAATGAGATGACTCATCTTACTTCTCATCTCCTTGTTTAAAAGCCCTGTCTCCTAGCCATGTAAAGTAAGAGCAATTTAGACCTTTTGGGAAGTGGAATTAATGCTTTTAGGCTAATAATCTCCCAGTAAGTGTAATGAAGCAGCAATTCACCAATGAGTGCACAAAAGAGAACTTCGTAAGTGTACCAAATAGCTCCTGAAGAGTTAACCCTTCTGGAAAAGGAGAGGGGAAGAAAAATATTCATGATAACTATATCAGGTCTTTGCTAGGCATTTCCACATACATTAATGTATTCCATAACAATACTAGAAAATATGTGGGATTATCTCTATTTCTGTCTGAGAAAGAGTTTCAGATGGAATATGGAACCCAGGGCCAATAAATAAAAAATCATAATTATAAGCATGCAAATTTGGTTACAAAGCTCTTTATCCTCTTCTTAATGCACTGTGATAATCTGAATTTTCATTTTACAAAATTCTGCATTGATTACTGTAATAACAGTTATTGAATATTTACTCTGGGTCAGGCATTATGCCAAGTACTTTACATGCATTATTTCATTTAATTCTCGTAAGAAACCCTTCATATTATCTTTATTTTGAAGATGAAGAAATAGAGCTAATAAGGAGCACGGTTTCTATTCTCTATACTATAGCCAGAGATATTTTTAAAAATGAAAATCTGATTATGTCATTCTCCTGGGTGAAATGTTTCGGGGGCTTTCCCTTCTCACACAGTGTGTGTGGTTCGACCCCTGCACTTCTCCCCACAGCTCTTGGCTCTGAGGCCACCCTTGTCTCATAGTGGGCTCCCTCTTGCAAGAACATGCTCCTCCCTAACACTCTGTCCACGCTTCACTGGGATGACTCATTCTTCAGTCCTCGTAACAGTGTTACAGAAACCATCCTGATCCAGCCCAGGACCAAGACCATCTACGTTTATTTTACAGCATCACTCACAGTGTAGAACTGTCATCATTTGGGTTACTGTCAGATCCATGAAGACAGGGGCCTTATTTGTTTTTATCATTATTCCTAGTGACAAACACACTTCTTGGCACTTAGAAAATATATGATATTATGTTTGTTAAATAAATGAATAGAACTGAAAAATGTTGGGTTTTTTTTTTTTGAGACGGAGTTTCGCTCTTGTTACCCAGGCTGGAGTGCAATGGCACAATCTCGGCTCACCGCAACCTCCGCCTCTTGGGTTCAGGCAATTCTCCTGCCTCAGCCTCCTGAGTAGCTGGGATTACAGGCACGCACCACCATGCCCAGCTAATTTTTTTGTATTTTTAGTAGAGACGGGGTTTCACCATGTTGACCAGGATGGTCTCGATCTCTTGACCTCGTGATCCACCCGCTTCGGCCTCCCAAAGTGCTGGGATTACAGGCTTGAGCCACTGCAACCAGCTGAACTGAAAGTTTTTGACTACAAAGCTCTTATCAATAAGATTTATTAACAGAGAAAACATCTATGTAGCAGGTGGTACATGAACTATTCAACTTCTTAGTTTCTTTTTCTTAAATCCAGTTAACCTATCCCATTTGAGCAGTAAGGAATTTAGGCCATCCATGTCCTAATTCTGAAGAGCAAATGGTTCCTTGAAGAAACTATAGGACTTGACATTACGTTGTTCACTTCTGAAGGATACAACCAGGTACCAGAAAGAAAGATAGGGAAAGAAGAATACGTTGGCTGAGTGAGATAAGAGGATGGCCTCTAAGTTAGCGACAAAGTTGGGAGAGTCCGGCCAGTAAGAGAGTTAGAAACTGGTATGGAGTGCTCTGCATTCACCTCCAAACATTTGGGAGATGAGTAACCTCTTTAGGTCATGAAGACTGAGAAAAGAGGAGAGGATTATTAGTTTACAGTCTGTCACAGTTGCTTAGGAAACTACGTATGGCAGAAAAAGACTTGTGTCGCTCCAGGTAGAGAGAATAAAGCAGAGACGATTGAATGGATGAGTAGGCAGATGAGCCTGAATGTAGCCGTAGAGTGCCTCAGTGGGGCTGAGCACTTAAATACCTTTCCGTGGACCTTAGAGAAGCATGCATGAGACTGAGAGTTGGTGCTCTGAAGAAGTCTTTCAGACATAACGCAGGGATGCTGGCACTGATGGAAGCATGGGTTATTCAAGCTGGAGGCCATATTGGGCCACGTAGCGGTCTCTGGATTCTAGCGGGGGAGAGTGCAGACAGCTGAGTGACAGTCCTGGAGATGAGCATAGCCGTGATGGAGTGATTGAGTAGCCTGTGACAGAATGATGGGGCCTCTCAGTGACAGCGGGCCAGGGCAGATCAAAACTAAGAAATATACCCCCAACCCACCCTATTCCAGGAAAATAAGGCGAGAGAATATCTTAAGCTTGGCTGAGTTTATTTCTAGATGTTAAAGTAGGTTTATCTGGAAGTGTCTGGAGAACGCCTGTCACCAGGGAAATGAAGTATGCAGGTAGAAATTATGTTTAATTACAGGAATATATATATAATATATATCTGAATTTGTGGTTCTTGAGAAATGGTATCTCCTGCAACTCTATTACACTTTTCTTTTTCAAACACATTTTACAATAATTAAATGGCCGTGTATTTTAGGTTCTGTAAGATCCATGTGGCTAAAACATACGCGGCCCTTCTCTAAGTCCTGAAGAAAATACACTTGGCCTGCCGTTCCCAGAATCAGTAAATCCAGTGGTCGTGATTGCCTTCTTCCATTATATCAGTAAGACAATAGCCACTGCATAATTCATATGAGCAGGTTATTCGGCCCTAATGTAAATTGCTCACAGAAATGGAGAAATACCACTTTTTATTATTTTTCCATATAACCTGGTATTATTGCACTGAAGATAAACTGCCTCAAATTCCAATTTACCGAACCAGAATACTCTAATAAAAGCAAGATCTGTCAGGTGGCCAGATTTAGCCTTTTCATTACTTTGAATCACTGGCAAATACAAAATTTTCTAATATAGTAATGTTTTCATTTCACATTCTGTTCTGAACTATAACTAGGGAAAAGTACAAGACTTCTAGATCCAAATTTGGGATGTTGTCCATTTTGTTGTTTACTTTTTCAAATGTTTCCTCAAAACATAAATGACCTTTTGAGAGCAGTGTCTGGATTTTTGATATTTTGTTGAATGCTTCTTGAACATATCTCAGCTTTTTCAAGGAATAAGATGCTTTTTGAGGCTGTTTGGCAAAACAGATACATTATTTTTCATGTCAGATAATAACCGCTTGATTCGGTTTTATCTAATTACTAACTTTGTATAACGAGTACCTAATATTAAAGGAAAATAATTGTTGCCTTTTTTTCTTCCCTCTTCATTAAGAATTCATTTCATTTTTCATTTGAGAGTGACTTAGGATTCTCTTTCCTCCTGTTCTCTTTTTTAGGAGGGGAGAGATGTGACATAAAGTGGTTTTATTCTGCACTAGAGCACTTGTTCTGCATTTCATTTTATTTCAATTTCCTCCAACCAGCAATGAGGACAATACCTTATAATACACCATTAATAAACAATAAAGACACTTTAAGTTGAAAAGCTGATAAATATCCTTTAGATTGAATCCTGGGTTATTTGCCTTGAGAGTCTCCATTGATCATGTTAACAGGTTAATTTCCAAATAGTTGTTGTTCAGATGCACTGGCAGCTTGGGCATGTTGGCTCTTCGAGATTTATCCAGATTTTTATTTCATGTAAATGACTGAGAAGACCAACTGTACTGAAATTAAACTTACTTACACTGTGAAATTTTACCCAGTTTTGGTCCCTGATGAAAGAGATGCATCACCAAGATCAACTTAGACAAACTTAGAAAAATAGTTGCTTTTAATTTTTTGTTATAATTGGTGGAAGACTCGTTGATTTCCTATTTAAAGTTGCTAAATGCTAATTATAATATATTATTTAGTGACTATTACATTGAGCAGCAAGTATTTTACAAATTATACAAAGTATAAAAGAGAAGCATTTTATGTGACTGTAATTGTCAACTAAAAGTGAAAATTAGATACACTCAGAATTATCTCGGAAAACCCTTTACATTTCAGATTTATCAATCCAGACATCTTTCCTATATTCCAGTCTCGAATAGTGAATGGCCTGCATCTCCACTTTCAAATCTGATCAGCTGAATTTTACTATTTCCCAAAAGAAATCACACACGGTACCTTCTCAAGTTGGCTCTGCCTTTCCAGACTCATCATGGAAAGTCCATTGTTTTCACTTGTTCAGATCAAAAGCTTGAGTCATCCTGAACTCTTCCCTTTCTCTCAAACTTCATACACAGTTGGTCAACAGATCTCTGTGGCTTGACCTTCAAAACATACTTAGAATTTGACCTGTTTTCACCACCTGCACTGGTTACTGCTCTGCAGCATCATCCTTCATGTGAGGTTATTGCAGTTGGCCCCTCATTGGCCTTTTGCTTCTGCCCCTTCAGTGGACTTTCAACATTGCAGTGGGAATGATCCTTTTAAAATACAGAAAGAGTTGAGTCATTCTTTCCGAAAATCTGTGGTGTCTCCCTGAGTCATTTCTAGTAAAAGCAGCTTTAATCTTCTAAACTCTGCATGCCTTGCCCCCTTTACATTCCCTTAACTCTGTTAACTGACTACTTCTCTCACTCATTTCCCTGTAAACACACAGGGCTTCAAGGTGTCCCTTAAGCAACCCGGGAGTGGCCTTTTCTTAGAACTTTTGTGATGAAAGTTTTCACTATCTGAAAAGTTCCTCCTCTGTAGTGGTGCATGGCTAACTTTTTTACCTCATTCAAATCTTTGCTCAAAAACCTTCCAGGGAAGCTTACGTTACCCATCCTATTTGAAGTTGAGGTCTACTCATTTGTCTGACCCTCTGCCCTGGCTCAGTTGACTACCTTTCTCTCTTTAATTTTTTCTTAACACCTAGAGCTTTTTAGTGTACTATATAATTTACTTATTTATTTATTTATTTTTTGAGACGAAGTTTCGCTCTTGTTACCCAGGCTGGAGGGCAATGGCGTGATCTCGGCTCACCGCAACCTCCGCCTCCTGGGTTCAGGCAATTCTCCTGCCTCAGCCTCCTGAGTAGCTGGGATTACAGCCACGCGCCACCATGCCCAGCTAATTTTTTGTATTTTTAGTAGAGACGGGGTTTCACCATGTTGACCAGGATGGTCTTGATCTCTTGACCTCATGATCCACCCGCCTCGGCCTCCCAAAGTGCTGGGATTACAGGCTTGAGCCACCGTGCCCGGCCAATTTACTTATTTATTATGTCGTCTGCCTTTCCATGTTAGAATATAAGCTCCGTGAATGTGAGGATTTTTGTTCTGTTTACTTCCAAGCACATAATAAAGTCTTAAAAGTTTGTGTTCAGGAAATAAGTAATTAAGGTTAATCAAAAATGAATTATTTAAAGTCAAGGATGAAGATGAATTATTTTATCATATTCTTATATTTTAGCTTTGGCTTTGAGTTTCCTTGGATGTTGGAGAATAACGTTTAGTCAAAAGGGTTGCCCCAGTACTCCGTCCCTTCATCTTAACCCAGCCGAGAAATGAATACCTGGAAGCTTTTCTGGCTGGTGTTGGACTGGTCCCTTGCATGGATATTGATGTCTTCAAGGCCATAGTGGGATGGAAAACCATGACAAAGTGCCATTTTCCACAAGACAAACTACTTGAGATTCTCTTGATTAAATCAATGAGAGGGATATTATATGTGTGTTACAGCTGAAGAAACTCAAAGAGCAGAGGTTTTTCAAAATTAGGTGTCCAGAGGGAGCAAGAAGAACACTGTCCTTAAGAAGAACTCTTGAGAAACATGAGATGGAATAAACAGTTACCGTTAAAGAGACATGCTGGGTAGAGTCAGACTTTGGCTGGTCAAGATGTTTTTGAGGTTGCACACAGATCTCCTGCAATGGAATAGTGACTAATACCAAAGTGGGGGAGTTTGCAAAGCAAGTGTAAACTGAAAAATGATACTATGTCTTCTATCCAAATGAGAAAGGCTAATTGGGTTTGGATTTCATCAGAGAAGAAGTCATGGTTTATGCCAGGATGCTGGGTATGGATTATATATGCCAGGATGCTGGGTATGGATTATACATGCCAGGATGCTGGGTATAGATTATACATGCCAGGATGCTGGGTATGGATTATGCATGCCAGGATGCTGGGTGTGGATTATACATGCCAGGATGCTGGGTGTGGATTATACATGCCAGGATGCTGGGTGTGGATTATGTATGCCAGGATGCTGGGTGTGGATTATGTATGCCAGGATGCTGGGTATGGATTATACATGCCAGGATGCTGGGTATGGATTATACCTGCCAGGATGCTGGCTATGGATTATACCTGCCAGGATGCTGGGTATGGATTATACATGCCAGGATGCTGGGTATGGATTATACATGCCAGGATGCTGGGTATGGATTATACATGCCAGGATGCTGGGTATGGATTATACCTGCCAGGATGCTGGCTATGGATTATACCTGCCAGGATGCTGGCTATGGATTATACCTGCCAGGATGCTGGGTATGGATTATATATGCCAGGATGTTGGGTATGGATTATATATGCCAGGATGTTGGGTATGGATTATGCATGCCAGGATGCTGGGTATGGATT
>CM052667.1:2395653-2418779 GCA_028533165.1 Leontopithecus rosalia | reverse complement strand
TGGAGCTTCATGAGGCGGTTTGAATCTCCACCCCTTTTATTATCCATATATTCACTGGAAGCTGGTATAGACCATGTGTCTGCGTCGCACTAAATCGCTCGACAGCACTTTGGAAAATGCCGCTTTATTTGTAGCTATAATTAAGTTCAAAGGGATATTTTGTATTAAGACTTGAAGGAAAAGACATTCAAAACTTTAAAAAATGAAATTATACTCTCATTATAAGAAGTAGGCTAACTAGATGACATCAAACATTTATTACTAGATCAGTACTTGGGAAAAATACTTTATTTCCATGCTCTCATGCTTTTGTAAATTAAAGAAAAACATCCTCATTTTCTCATCAGAATATGTTTTCCATGTAAATTAATCAATCCATGAATATTCTATAAAATATGGAACCAGGTTATTTAAAATTTATTGTTTATGGTATATACTAATCATAGGTAATTTTACATTACAATTAGTTAAAAGTTTCAATTAATAGTGATCTGATCTACTTTATGAACTACACATTGGTATGCCAAAATATTGAAAATGATTTAAGAAGCTTCCAGGTTGGTGAAAACTTTGAGGTCCAGGGAGGATGGTGCCTCCTGAGAGCACAGGCCAACAGTCCCCCTCCCTTGCCTATACATCTCTTCCATTGAGCTGTTGCTGAATTGTCGATTTTCCACGCTGAGGAACATGACTGTTTGGTTCATTGGGGAAAAAACTGTAACAGAAAAAACAAATGCAAACATACACCAGAACTTTTAATCTTAGTTATTATGATTATAGTGCAGTATTTGATATGTGTGTTTTGTTTGAAAAGGAAATGCATGATAAAATGAGAATGACACTTTACACTTATAAATAAGAAAAGAGTTAAATAAAAAGTTCAGGGAGATGAGATTTATTTTACTGAATTGTCAAATGTGTTCTCTGTATTCTTCATTTCATTGTGTTTTATAAAGCTTCCCATTTTATAAGACACAAGGTACATTTTTTTCTATTAATGTCCTATATACCCAGTAGAGAGACGTGTGATAAACTCCCTGAAAATGCTTTGAAATGCTCCCATATGCATAAGTTATCATTATTTTTTAATTTCCATCTTTGTGGGTAAATAGTAGGTGTATGTATTCATGGGGTTCAGGAGATGTTTTGATACTGGCGTGCTATGCGCAAAAATCTCTTAATGTAAAGTGGGGCATGCATCCCCTCAAGTATTTATCCTTCGCATTACAATTCAATTAGACCAGGGTCCTCGATCCCTAGGCCATGGGTGGGTACTGTCCATGGCGTGTGAGGAAACAGGTGGCGCAGCAGGAGGCGGGTGGAGGACCCGCTAGCATGACTGCCCGAGCTCCGCCTCCTGTCAGATGAGCAGCGGCGTTCGATTCTCACAGGAGCGCATCAAAACCCTCTTTAGGGCCGGGCGCAGTGGCTCACGCCTGTAATCCCAGCACTGTGGGAGGCCGAGGCGGGTGGATCGCGAGGTCAAGAGATCGAGACCATCCTGGTGAACATGGTGAAACCCCGTCTCTACTCAAAATACAAAAAATTAGCTGGGCACGGTGGCGCGCGCCTGTAGTCCCAGCTACTCAGGAGGCTGAGGCAGGAGAATTGCCTGAACCCAGGAGGTGGAGGCTGCGGTGAGCCGAGATCGCACCATTGCACTCCAGCCTGGGTAACAGGAGTGAAACTCCGTCTCAAAAAAGAAAAAAAAAAAAGAAAACCTTCTTTAGTGCTGTGCATGCTAGGGATCTAGGTTGTGTGTTCCTTATGATAATCTAATGTCTGATGATCTGAGGTAGAACAGTTTTATCCTAAAACCACCCTACGAAACTAGTCCCTGGTGCCAAAAAGGTTAGGAACTGCTGTTTTAAATTGTACAAATAAATTATCGTTGAATATAGTCACCCTTTTATGTTATCAAATACTAGGTCTTATTCATTCCTTCTATTTTTTTGTACTCATTAACTGTTCCCATCTCCCCACGTCCCTTCCCACCCTTTTGTAACCGGTTATTCTACTATTTCCATGAGTTCAATTGTTTTGAGTTTTAGATTCCACCAATAAGTGAGAATCAGAAATTATTTTTATTATATATATTTAAGTAGCATTCTTAATTATTTAAAAATGCATGTACCTGAAAATACAATGAAATTATCTATATGTACATCAACTGAGGAATACTACAACAAAATATCTTTAAAAATATGTATGTCAAAAAGAAAGAAAGATACGCTATCCAGTAGTCTCAGTGGTTATCTAAATACCTACACCGGAAAACTTATGGTATCTTGTTTCATATATAACTGTTTAATTCAGTTCTCAGCTAATGAACTGAGGTGGTTTTAAAATATGGAAATATGTTAATCTCAAAACCATTTACTTTGAAGCAATTTTTGTTGTATTTATTTAGAACCAAATTATATACTGTAGCCATGCAGTAAACATACATTTTCTATATTATGGACATATTTCAGAAAGGGAAATACTATTTTCATTTTTTGAAGTACTTTTTTTGGCGGTCAAAGGTAGCCCTGAAAGATAAACAAAGTAATAAACAAATAATGAAGGGTTCTGGAATGAACTTTTTTGATTATCCTTAAAACGGAGATTGACAATAAAGTAACTAGGCTGGTGAGTATGAGTGTCCGGGTAAACAAAAATTACTCATCGTAGAGCATGTACTTTAAGTTGTCAGGTAATGATATTGAGAGAATTATAACAGCGCAGCCAAGGTCTGCCATTGTTACCAGACGTTAGGCATGGGCTAGATGAACTGGGTTGGGGTGCAGTATAGGAAGCTACTGGTTAACAGCCCTCTTAACATACTATTGTAATGATAGATAATTTTATGATCATCTAAATGTCTGTTAATTTTATTATCTTGTTGCCTCAAACAATATCGCTTTCAGTGTTTGGAATTATGGCACATAGAGAGCTATGGATGAATTATACAACTAGTTGAACTAATGAAAAACAAATTTTTTCCAGGTTTTTCTAAGTAATTATGAGCCATGTAACAAATGCAGAATTCTTCATTCTGGTCTTGTGAAGGCATCACTAATCAATGTGCTGATGCTCAGTTTTTTAAAGTACTGAAACTGCTTTCACATACTTCCAGCCCACTGCAGTTAGGTTGGGCTGTTTGGCTTACATGGCCAATAAGCTATGAAAATAAGTGATATCTATTATGTAGACTCTAAAGCAGAGAATCATACCCGAATTGTCAGGTAGGCTGGAGGATGTTCCATGATCTAGGTGGTGCAGTTACAGTTTGCTGGAGTCTCTGACAGCTTATGTCCTATCCCATGCAATTCCTCCCACCCCTGCAATTGGATTTAAGGATCTTTCCTGACTAATGCGAGTACCATTTACAGTAACAACCAAAACAAATGCTGGTAAATGTTAACTAGTAAGAAACACATATTCACAATTACTTCAAAAACTCAGATTTCTAGTCTTTAGAGGACAGTTTGTGTAAAGGCGTGAAGAGACATGCATGCTAGGGAAACTGCTGCTGGGGGATAGAGCATGTAATTTTGGGGCAGTCATGGCAAGGTATTAACTAACTCATAGGTTTGCCTGGATATACTACATATGTTTACATTTGTAACAAAATTAAGAGAACGCATATCATTCAAACTCTTAAAGAAAACCTTAATGACTTCAAAATGTAGTTACTCATTGATTGTGGTGATGATCTATAAAAACTCTTCAACCAGCTCTCCACGTTACTTCTGACATCCAAGTATAACAGCTAATGATCCTGTAGTGCACAAGGTCACAACGTCCATGTGACTATTTCTTCTAGACTAACAATTGTCAGTCCTACCTAGACATAAGAAATCCCCGGATGTCTGTGAAAAATCCAGGATGCCGAAGCCACACTAAAGACTGATTAAATCAGAATCTCTGGGAGAGGACCTGGTCATCTGTATTTTGTGTAGATCCTAAGATCCAAGGCTCTAGCCAAAGTTGAGAACCACTGGTCTAGAAAGGAGAAACGAGAAACATGCTACTACATCATATATACTTCTTCATCTTTGGTCTGTATAAAAATTATACAAGTCATGATTTCCATCTTAGTAATCACTTTCTACTGGCTTACGGGTATGTGGTATGCAGTCATTTCTAACGACCAAGATTCCTTGTATGATTTAACTGCCTTTTCTTTGTAAGTGTTATTTGAAAAGAATAGTAATAGTAATACCTCTGGGGAAATCTTAAAAATTCCAGATCTCAGTGTTTCAAGGGCTAGAGTTTTCCCAGGTTTTGATCCATTAATTTACTTCCTCAAGGCCTTAGCTAGACAAGGAAAGTGCCATGTGGGAGCTGACATTCAGATAAAATCACTACATGTGTTTGTTTGAAGGTAATTATTGAAGTAAACACAGTTGACATTATTTCAGTGTGCCAGGTGCAGGATATGTGTATGTATAAATGTGTGTGTCTTGGGAACAACAATACATCCTTGGTGTATTAAAGAATTGGTAAAGAAAAATACTTGATATTTACACAGTGGAAAAATCTTTTTGAAGCTTTTGCATCTTTATGAAGTCTTTGCAAAGCCTGAATTTTCTGGCACAAGTAAATTCCATCTGTTGCTCTTAAAGAAAAACTGACTTGTGCTTTATTGTTTGGAAAGATACAGGTGAAATTTCAAATATAGCTGTTTGATACCGTTTTCCTCTGTGTCCCCACCCAAATCTCATCTTCAATTGTAGGTCCCATAACCCCCATGTGGGTCCCATGTTGTGGAAGGGACCTGGTGGAAAATGATTGGATCATGGGGGCAGATTGCTCCATGCTGTTCTTGTGATAGTGAGTGAGTTCTCATGAGATCAGATGGTTTTATATGTGTTTGTCGTTTCTCATGCTGAATCTCATTCTCTTTCCTGCTGCCTTGTGAATGGCCTTCCACCATAATTGTAAGTCTCCTGAGGCCTTCCCAGTCATGTGGAGCTGTGAGTCAATTAAACCTCTTTTCTTTATAAATTACCCAGTCCTGAGTATTTCTTCATAGCAGCATGAAAATGAACTAATACAGTATTTATATAAATACATAGTTATATCTGTGTAGATAGCATCTCAGACTGTGCACATGACAGTAAATTTTCTCAAGTAATCAGCTTCATGAACTACTGACATGTGCTGTGTTTTTATTCCTAACATTCCTTACATGTAGTGTGTTCTGAGTGAGTACACCATGAACCTTGTAGGTAGACTAGTTGAGTCTGAATCTCAACCGTACCACTTATGAGTTGTCTGACCTTGTGAAATTTCCTCAATATCCCTGTGTCTTAATTTTTTATCCTTAAAGTGAGGGATGATAGTTATAATACTTACTTTCATAGTATGGTGTGAGCCATAAATGAGGTAATACATTTAAAGTGCTTAGAACAGGGCCTGGCACATAGATGATGCTATTTTTTTTCTCTTATTCTGAAATAATCTAGAATATTGGATAAGACAGGTCCATAATACATATAAATAACTATTAAAAACTTGTGTAGATTATATTATTATACAGACTATTGTGTAGATCATCTATAGACAAGAATTCCTAGGTTACCTCTCTCCTCTAAGTGCATTTCCTTTACATACACATCGATCCTGAAGCTTCATGCAGTTTTATGATTTTTGCCTCCTGGCTTTCACGCTGTTGGAAAGCCCACAGAAGACTTGCATCTGCTGCATTCCATGAACCCTCGCCTCTACCTGTTCAGTTTCCTGGTTGCTTCAGTTGTGAAGCTTTGGTGGTTTCCAGCTGAGAATTTGTATTATGATTTGTTGACTGTGGTTATATTATCTGGTTTTCCTTTACTGTGGTTATATGTCTATTAAGCATTGCTGAGTCTGTGGGGAGAGGTGAGGGGTGTTCATTTCACTCGAGGAGGCTGTTTGTTATGCGGCCTTCAATTACTGAAGTCTTGATTGTGTGTTTCTGAAGATTTATCTGCATAGATGGTTGGTGGCTAAAAAAGAAAATGACATCTACCATGTATCTGCTTTCTTGTGCTTTTCACTCAAAATTTACCACTTTTCAAAATGTACGTGCCTCCTCCTCTTACAGACCAATGGGTGACTTAACTACCCTGAGAGAAGTTGCCTTTAAATGAGACCTTTAGACACCAAGTATTGTAATTCAATGAAGTGAACATCTAATGAGACGCTGGGTGTCCTGGCGTAGGGATGAAGCCAACAAATCGAAGGCATTGCTATCAAGCTTTCCTGGTTATGTCTAAAAATCTGCTGGTTTAGGTGAGAAGACTATTTTGCTCTAAGATTTTGTCCACATTTTAGAACATTTAAGGTAATGAGCAGAACTTTAAATTTATGTGTTTTCTGGAATCATTTCCAAAGTATATTTATAAGGGCTTGAACTAGCAATTGAAGAGCCACAGTGTGAGTGAGCACAGTTTCTGTAAAACAGTTAAACCAAGAGACTTTTGTTTTTAATCATAGCCATTTCATGTGCCATCAGCTGAAAGAAGTCACCCACTAATCTTGTCATTTAACACTAAGAATTAGGGTAATGCTGCTGGCTTTAATGGAGTTATAAATTGGCCGCCTATCCACTAATGGGTATTTTATATCAGCATCACATTTAGAATTTCAGCCAATTAGAGTTTCTTTTGTTACTTGCTCATAGAAAGTAAAAGGAACATATCAAATATAGAGATTAATTATGGCTCACTCAAGGTTCTTTCATTCGCAATAAGAATTTCCTCTAATAGGAAGGGATGCAGCAAGTTAAGGCAATCTCTATCTCATGCTTTAAAAAAGTAGGCATAGTAAAAAGAAATCACAGTTGTTTTTAGCTGGAAAATTCTATTTAATTATTTTTTAAGGTATCTGGCTTAAAAAAGGTATAAACTAGGGGGCATGAGTAATGCTAATGTTATGGCATCTAAAAGCCTATATTTTAATTTCGCTTATGTCATCTGTAGCTTCCAATCAATTTCCATGAATCATCATTAGTCCTCACATTACTCATTTATCAGAAAATGATTAATCAGTGTCACACAATTCCTAAATCTCGGTGTGGTAAGCGGTTGCCTGTTTATCAGTTGCAGAATGGTTCAAGGTCTGTGCCATTTTTGCCATTGTTTGCTTGTAATTGCACTTAAATTACTGTCATCAAGTAGGATGGGACTGTGAAACAGGTAATAGATCATTAGAAAACAGTTCTCCATGGGTCTCTTGCATTTCTGCATGACTTGAGAGTTAAGCACTGTCTTTGTTCTGGGTTATTTCTTCAGTGTTCCTATAGTAAACAGCCTTGGAAGTTAGACAGTGTCTCCCTCTGGAGCAAAGAATAGGCTTTCTTCCTGTTCATTTTAAAAGGTTTGGTTGTACTAGCTTAAGTTTTCTTCTTCTGTAATATAACCTACTCCATGTGCAGATGTCACCCCTCTCTCTTTATGTCACGTTGTGGGAATTGGAGCTTGGGGAACTGGTGCAAATGCTGACATTCTGACTGCTGCTGCTGTCATAAACTGTCTTGTGTCTCTGACCCAAGAGCCTTGTATTCTCCCAGCATCCCTGGAACTGTAGCAGGCTAACTTGCAGCTTGTAAAGTAGGGTAAAATATCAGACGCTTCACAGTTCTTCACCATTCAAAACCCTCTGCTTAGCTCTTCTTAAAATATTCAGTTAATATTTTAGTTTCCTCCTCCACCTTCCTTAGTTTGAAACCTGGGATTAGCCAGTTGTCCTCACTGAGCCTCAGTTTACTTATCTGCAAAATGAAGATAATTGTGGCCTTATCTTATGGCTCATTTGGATAATTAAATAATAGGCCTAGAAAATTTTGTGTAAAGCATCGCACTGCTTTTAATAATTTTAGTGATTCATTCTGTAGCTTACATTTAATTTTCTATTGTAATGTATTATTGCTCACTGACATGATAAAAATAATTATAATCTGTCATCAGGACACTCTAAAGCATCCTTGTTAAGTTAAAAAATAGGGGCAGAATTTTTTTCTTAATGTTTCTGTTGGAAAATGAAGACAAAGAAATGTTAAAATGATTTTTTGTAGTTTCAAAGGTTTTAGGACTCAGGTATCTTAGGATACAGACAAAATTCATGCGTGGAAATCCATAGACGTTTCTATCCGTGAAACACTATTTTCAAAATTCCCTTTACCTGAATTAGAACATTGCATTGTAGCCATAGGAAATTCTCTTAAAAGTGAAAAGCTAATATTACTGGACACTTTCACATAGGAATATTTTGTCTTTGATATCTTTATAAAATAGTTAAAAAGATCTATAATTATTAAATATGGCAAATGGAACTGGATGGACATACAGTAAATAATACAGAAAAGTAGAATAAAACCCAGTTAACTAACATCCTTTATGGATTTTTATCTTACCTAACCTTAGCTCTGCCATAAGGCATTGCATATTTCCAAAGGTTCAGGGATGGGTGACAGAAGGAAGGACAGTGAGTCAGGAGGGAAAGAAAAAATCTAGGATCCTGGGATATGTGACTTATCCCAGGGAGTCATTTCTCCTGAATCCAGCGATGTTGGGTTGATGTTCCGTAAGTCATTCCTAACCATGGACATCCTGTTAAAAACACTCAGTAGATAGGATCTCCTTCATTTCTGGGTTTGCTCCAAGGTCCAGTTGTCTTCTTGGCAGGGACATTTGATCAGTCATCTGTTGTCTTTTCTTTCCTCCAGGGACTTCCTGTGGTAAACACAGCAAATCTATCTCAAACCAGGTGTGTTAACTCTCTTCTCTCCAAGTATGGAGAACTAATCTGGATGTCTTTGTTAAGCTTCTACTGAACATTTTGTATGTATTATCTCATTTCATCATAGTAATAACTCAGCAAGATTGGGAATAGTATTCAGTGCTTACAAAGAGAAAACTGATCGTCAGAGGACCAAATTTTTTCCAAGTTAACATAGATGTAAGCATTGCAATCAAGACGTGAGTCCAGATCTCACTTAACACATAGTCCATGCATTTTACGTGTATCTTACATATTTCAAACCTCAGATACTTACCCAAGTACGTTTTATTCATGTTTTGGGAAGTTGGTCTTTTTTACTCTGTGTCTGAGTGATTTAGTTTTCCCAAAGCATTGACTGCTCTGACAGAAACCATCCTCTGGTTTGAGAGAGCAGGTGCTCCAAATTTTCCAGAGACCCTTCTGTGGTGGAATTGAAATGTAAAAAAGTGAGTCTAGGCCGGGTGCGGTGACTCACGCCTGTAATCCCAGCACTTTGGGAGGCCGAGGTGGGTGGATCACGAGGTCAAAAGATCGAGACCATCCTGGTCAACATGGTGAAACCCCGTCTCTACTCAAAATACAAAAAATTAGCCGGGCATGGTGGCGCGTGCCTGTAATCCCAGCTACTCAGGAGGCTGAGGCAGGAGAATTGCCTGAACCCACAAGGCGGAGGTTGCAGTGAGCCGAGATCGCACCCTTGCACTCCAGCCTGGGTAACAAGAGTGAAAACCTGTCTCAAAAAAAAAAAAGTGAGTCTAGTGCTGTAGAAATGCTGGATTCTGCCCACACCTCTTGTTTCACATACCCTTAGACTCACTTGAACTAACTAAAATGGCAGGTACAAGGATATGAAGCTCTCAAGTCCTTGTGATCAAGAAAAGAATGACTTGTGAGTACTTAGAGACTAACTCCACTAGTGCGTTCTGACCAAACTCTAAATTCCGATAGCAGACAGACGTTGAAGGAGATCTCTTAGGTCCCAAGTCTTTTCTCGGGTGGCTGCTAAGGGCCTCTTCATCCCCAAGAATGTCTCTGTATTTCTTTTCCCTTTTCTCTTTTCCGAGCACAAAACTGCCGAAACTTTGATCCCTCTCGTGCTGTGTGCTGAACGTGCTAGCTCTTCTATTTTCTATAGCTCTCATCTTTCCAACAACAGCAAAGTTACAGGCCAGCCTACACTCCCTTCTCTCGGATATATAGCAACATAGTTTAAACTGTAAGAAGGAAAGTACCAAGTGTGTGTCTGTTCATACCTTTGTGTAGGGGGGTGGCAGGTAGAGGATAAATAGCAGTTTACAAATTTTGAGAATATGTATTCTGATTATTAAAGTACTTAAAGATATAATCTGAGGGTACTCACAAATAAGTACTTCCTTTACCAGTGGGTTGGACGTGGTCCTACCTAGTATACTAGATACTATCCTCACTTTTTTTTTGTAAACCACATTGATTTGACGTGGTTTGAGAATACGTCCCTTCCAAATCTGATGTTCAGCTGTAATCTCCATTGTTGGAGGTGGGGCCTGGTGGGAGGAGTTCGGTCTTGGGGGTGGATCACCCATGGCTTGGTGCTGTCCTCAGGACAGTGAGTCAGTGCTTGTGCTATCTGGTTGTTTAGAAGTGTGCAAAACCTCCCCCTCCCACTGTCCCTGTCATTCCTGCTCTTGCCGTGTGACATGCCTGCTTCCCTTTTGCCTGAGGCCCTCACCAGAAACTTAGCAGGTGTTTGTGCCATGCTTGTTCAACATCTAGAACCATAAGTCAATGAAAACTTTTTAAAATATAAATTACTCAGTTTCAGTCATTTCTTTATAGTAAACTAAACCATTTAGAAAAGAGAAATAATGTTTATAAACACAAATTTAAACAGTTTAGTAGTTACTTCATACTATATATTATCCACACATTGTGTATAGTGGATGACAATTGTAAAAATTACTTCAAATGCATATTTCTTGTCATACTGTAGCCTATTTAATAGTAATTAATAAAAAGCAAATAAGATTGCATCAATATAACATGCCAAAACCAAGAATTGTAAGTTTCTCATACTAGTTATTTATATATTATTAGTTATTCATAGTTAAGTCCCCATAATTCATTTATAGAATGATTCAATTCACTCAAAAAATGAGGTAAATAACTTTTGAGTCATTTGACTGTTTTTCTTAATCTTTTGGAAAACCGGACAAAAAAGTGAATGAACTTCATGTTAGGTCTGTGTATTTATAATTGGAATTTGATAAGGGAAAGCACAGCATTGCTGTGAGTCATGGTTTCTCAGTCAGCTTTGATAGAGGTGTTGGGGGCTGTCTACGGGTAAATCATTTAATTTATTGGGAATTAATGATCTAACTTCCAAGCCAGTGTTGTCAACGGTGCCATTTGTTAATTTCTCTGAAGTGTTAACGTCACTGGGTCACACAGAGGAATGAATGAAGTACTTTTTCCTAGCTCCTCCAGTGGCTGGCTCCCTTTCATCCTTCAGGTCTCAACTCAAACGCAACACCAGGGTAAGACCTGCCTTTCTGTTCTCCACCACCCCACGTCATGGGGCCCCCGTCATTGACTTTCATTCTCTAGCATATCATACTGTTTATTTCTCCTATAGCACTTAGGATTTTTGACATTTCTTTCTTACATTATTATATTTTTTTACGTATTGCCTGCTCCTACAGAATGTAAGTTTCATAGGGTTAATAAAATTTCTCTCTCCTCCTATGTCTCCTGTGGTCTGACCTGTAGCAGGCATTCAACAAAAGTATAGAGGCAGAAAACGGGCATGTGAAAAGTATAATTGCAAAGCACGGTGAAAGTTGGCAACCTTGATTTCATGCTCAAAACCATGACTTCTGTTTTCTCTAGGTGCACGTGTAGTTTTTCCTAATAAGAACAATTTTCCCCTGTAAGTTTTGGGGGTGTCATTTTTTTTTGTCTTTTGCCACTGCACTCCAGCCTGGGTGACAGAAGGAGACTCTGTCTCAAAAACAAAACAAGAAACAGATCTATGGAAATATTGGCTGGATGAGCAATGGTGAAGATAGAGTAAACTCAGCTGTTGAAACAGGAGCCAGATTTGCAATTTGTGAAAGGAAATAACCTAGGAATGCCCCCGTTCTGCCTAGCCCAGGCACGGGAATTGATATGGAAATGTAATTACTAATGTGATTAAACAAGAGCAGATGAAGAGATAAAGCTCTGGTAAAAGTGAAGAAAGACTTCATCTCTTAGGTTGTAATGAGACACTGAATATCCAAGTGTATCTGCTGTGATTTAAACCAATTAAAGCTACTCTTTCATAGATACCAGCTATTTTTGTGAAAGCTCAAGTTTACCTGAGGAATATTTACTGTTAATAAGTTTATTCAATACAAGCCACATAGGGAATATCATTTTCATGGGAGAGATAATCCTCAGCCACTGAGCCATCTAAAAATAGAAATACCTCAATTCCTGGGTCAGAATGTATGTACATTTAAAGAAGGGTGGAGGAAAAAAATCTTTTTGCTTTGCCTTGAAAGGCAGGTTGGATGAATGCTGGCCCTGGGGAGTCCGTAGAGCCCAGTATAAATAACATCAGCTCTGGGCTCACAGTAAACAGGTTTTGATCATGGCCAGTGATTACCTCTCTGATTTTAACTCCATAAGCCTCAGTTTCCTCATCCATAAGATGGAGGTGATGTTGTCAACAGTCATATAGGATTGTTGTGAAGATTAAGAGGACATGCCCGTGCACACACGCAGAGCCACACACATACACAGTGATTTCTGACACATGCAAGGACTTTATAACTGGTACTGTAAAACTGCTCTCGAATCAGTCACTTGGAAAGGGAAATAAAGATCTGATTGTTTGCTTCTGTGGTGGCCCTCTGCTTCTGCAGCAGTGGCTCTGCGAAGTAAAATGCTCCTAGTTCTCTCAGAGCTCTGGAGGGTAAGGATTTCTATAGGCCTGTGATATGTTAGGGAATCAATTAAGTGATAGAAGACACACTTCTGGAATCAGAGAAACGGAGGAGGGGCTGCTGAAGTTACACTGTGAGGCTACTGCTTTCAATGGCAATTATTAAATAATAATTAGTCCCTTTCTGTGCTGCTTCAGAGGAAAACTAGTGCCTTTGAAATATATTCTTTTCACTAACAGACTATATTAAAAAATCTTATCTTTGGGGTACTATAATGTGAGCACACTATGAGAAAACCAATTTTTATTTCTTGGTTCTTAAATCTGTTTTTATTAAGGAGACATTTAAAAATATTAGCAGTATCATTTTAAATGGCTCAGGTTTGCTAACCATTGTAAAACCCAGGGAATGGGTGTGTGTGCGCCCGCAGGTCTGTGTGTGTGTTTTCTGTGGGCAAAGGACAAGGGCACATCATAGTCTTCTTAAGTATTTGTTGAAATAAAAGAGAGAAAATAAAGCTTGGTTTTAATATTTGTCTTAATTGTTAAGATCTCATAATATTTGCCTGGGTAACTTGTTGCATAAAGATCGAGGGTTTTTTTCAGGGCGTTGCTTATTTACTGGCTTGAATCACAAAATGTGATTTCTAAGTATTAATTAATTCTGTGAGTCATGATCAGTGTACTCTCTAGAAAGCATGAAGCTAAAAATAGTTTTTATATTTAAAAAGATAAATATCAAAATGATTAAGCTTTGGAGAAAAACATAAAAAACCCTAGTTAAGGAGTCTCAGAGAGCTCCTGGTTTAATTCAAATATTCATTAAATATTTATGTCCAACCATGCAGTGTTCTTTTCGAGAAAGTGGAGATCTGGAGTTAAGTAAACTAGGTCCCTTCCCTAAAGGGACCGCAGAAGGAAAAACCTGGAAATGTAGAAGTACTATAAAATATTTTTAAAGTAATTGCCGTTAATTATTCCGGTGAGCAGCCCAAGTTACCTGCGTAGTTAGGGTTATCCAAGGTCTGTTCACGTGATCCCCAGGTCAGCAACTATTGTTGGGATTTTGTCTGCCAAAGCTATTTTCAGCAATATGTACAGCTCTAAATTGTGTTTTAAGGTTGTATATACTTATAGATGTATGTTTATCTTTCATTTATGTCTTTTTTTGGGCCTTTTTCTCTGGCATTATTACTGGGTTTATGCTTATAGGATACATGCTTATATTCCGGTTCAAGGTGTTCCACGCTGTTTGATGGTGATCCGTGCTCAGAAATCTGGTTAGCTTTTCTGACTCTGCAGCCAGGGATCAGTTGTTTCAGTTAAGCCTTTAATGGATTTTGCTTGAGATCAGCTGCAAACTACAAATGTTGTCTGTTCTGAAGTTGATATATCTGGTAGGAACTTTATTGATGTAACAGAATTTATTGATAAATATATTTTCCTTCCTCAATTATTTGAATTGTTAGAGTTGCCAAGTATGGACTGTTTAGCTCTATGTTTGTCTATTTTTGTTCTTTTCTCTTCAGTAGAATTGCCTTTCCTACTCTTGACTAGCCTCACAAGTTTAATTATTGTGGACTTCTGACATGCTTCTAATATGTAAGGCAGCCATTCTTCTCTCTTATTGATATTCTCGCCCTCCAACTTAAAAAAATTCTTTTTATGTTTTCATATTAATTTTATAATATTTTGGTCAATTTCTAAAAATTACTTATGTTTATCAGAATTTTATTAATATCTAAATTAATTTGCAAAATACTACATCTTCATATTTATTTTTCAGGTTCTTAGAGTCATTTTCATCCTTCAGTAAGTTCCGTAGTCTTATTCAAATAGGTCTACACCAAAACAAGGTTTTGAAGGGAAATTTTCTCTAATTGGTACTGGGTACAAACTGTAAAATTACTGGAATTGCTAAGTCTGTGAACTCAGAGCACACATCCTGCCATTTCTGCTGAATATTAATCATCACATTAAAATTAGATTTTAGAGAGTACTTTCATATAAAGCATCTTCATTCTTTTATTGTGAAGCGGATACTCTCATAATCTCCATTTTTACAGATTTTCTCTGCCCAGGATGCTCTTTTATCCCCACTGATGTCTCGTTAAATCTTGTATATCCTTCAGAATGAGTTAAAATGTTCCCTCTTTGCCATAGTATTTCTTGATCTCCACAGCTTACTCAAAGAATTAATCTCTCTTCAATGCCTTTTATCCGTGTCTTTCTTAGGAATGTATAATTTGCATTTTATGTCTTTCCAAGTCTCTGCATAACTGCAGCACCCAGCACAGTGCCTGTTGCGCAGAGGACACTCAAATGGCCATATTGTTGATGGCTGCCTGGAAATCCTGGGAGGCTGCAGAAGCAGGATTTTAACAGTGCAGGTGCTTTTCCGCCTAGCTACCACGTTAAACACCCATACCATCAAGCAGCAACATTCACCTAGTAATGAAACCCACATCTTAGGTTTAGGATACCTGTCTCTATTACTGATTTTATTTCATGTTTTGTGTAATGACCTTGCCCTGTCAAACAGGTAGTCATAAGTCCTTCGCTGAAAGAATATTAGAAATGTCATATATGCAAAATGCTCCTCACTTTAAATCTCCCCTTTTTCTTTTCTTTTTTCCTTTTCCCACGAAATTGCACACTGTGTGTGCATGCTACTATGCTAGGTAGGTTTATTTTTAGGGGAGTGTTTTGTGAAATCCACATCGGTTTATATGGATACCTTTTTTAATCATTTTCAGAAGATTAAAATAGGTCTGAGACTCCAATTTGCTTCATTAGAAAGGCAGTAATATAACGTTTTGCCTTGTTAAGTCCATGCAACACCTGAAACATACAACACAGGACATACATACATCTGTTAGTGGACATATAATGCAAATGTATTAGGTATGCTCAGCTAGAAAATAGAATCTTTCAAATGAACTCTCAGTGACTTTGATGGAGTGAACAGATTGGTGCATTATAAGCCCATTTGTATATAACAAAAAAGGATGCATCAATTTTTTTAGAGTTTTTATTTGTTAAAACATTTTGCATTTTGAAGACAGAACCATTATCAAGCATTAAAATGTTTATAGTATTAACGTTGCTAGTTTCCATGGAACTGGCAAAGAAAGAAACATTCATCTCTTCATTCTTGAGAAAATGTAAAGGAATGTTCATTTGCTTTTGTAAGTGTAATGAAATATAAATGAAAATAGAGTCCTGCCTGGTGGGGGAAGTAGATGTCACTATTTTGTGTCCCAGCATAATTTTTAATTCTGCTGTAACCTTCAATCAACATCAGTTTCTTTCCTCTGTCTCCAAAAAGAAAGAGGTCAACATAAACATGCGTGTCAAGGATCTGACAGGACAGATGGATTGTGCAACTCAGATTGTGTTGGAGCTCTCCTCTTGCATCACGCCGCAGGTGCTGGGTTGTTTTCTTTCTTGAAATATATGTGTATTTTTCCCTCCTGAAAGAATGCAAACATAAAACACATAGGTTATTCCAAGAACTTTGAGGTATGGTATGCTAGATAAAAAATTATGAACGTATTCTTCACTGCTAGGAGACCCTGCAGAGATAATGAAAAAAAATATGTGAAAAGTGAGACATCTGAGGGCTTAATGGATATATTCAGAAGAAAAATGGAACTCTTGAAAAAGTGTATTTTTATAGAGACCTTTTATTTTTAGTTTTTGAAAGTGGGGCTGTATCCATGCATCAAAAGTCTTACAAAAATGAAAGCATTTTTGTACACAGGTCAGGAGAAAATACCGCCCTTATGCCTTTTTTTCCTCCTTAAATTCATCACCTAGATGATTCAGGTTAATTATTTTTATGACCTAAATCTTCTGTGAAATGACTTTAATTATCCAGTTAACCTTGTCTGTGTAACAAAGTTTAAGAAAGGCACAGGACCAGAAGACTGTATATTTTTTAAAGTGTAAATTAAGTTCACCTGTTTATCGACATCATGTGGCTAAAAATAAATGAAAAATGATGTCTCAATTTAACTTGAATTCACGGAGTTCCTTGGCAGAAATCAGTAGCCAACATCGTCCAATGACCAGGAGACCGTGGGAGAGCTGACCAAGTATATTCCAGTTCAGAACCGTCCCTTCTCCTCGGGCTGCGCTTCGAGCCCAGCCGAGTGCTGTATCACCTCCCTAGGACTGCTGTAACAGAGTACCACAAACCGGGTGGCTTAAAACAACAACAGAAATTCTCTCCAAATCTGGAGGCTTTAGCAGGACCAGGTTTTCCCCGAGAATTTGAGTAGAATCTTTCCTTGCCTCTCCCTGGCCTCTGGTGTGGCCGTCAATGACAGTTGCTTGTCAACGTGTAGCTGCAATTACACCAATGTCTGCCTCAGTCCCCACATGGTGCCTTCTCTGTGTGTCTGTGTCTTCCCGTGGTCGGCAGTTTATGAAGACACCAATTATTTTGAGTTAAGGGCTTATTCTAATGTATCACAACTTCATTTTAATTAATTACATCTACAACACTATTTCAAAAAACGAGGTACTGGAGTTAGAAAAACAATGTATCTTTTTTTGGGACCCAATAAAACCCATAACAAGTACCCTTCGCTATTATCAGGATGCTGGTCTGCCCAGAACTGCTGAATTTACACATATGAAATGGCCATGTGAATTTCTCATTAACGCCCTACTTGATGGCATTGATGGTGTACTGCTAAGTATGCCTACCAACCTGAAATTCTCTCCTTTGCTGCTTGGCATTGTTCCTATGACGTAGAACTAAGAATTATCTAAATGATCAGGCATTTTTGGCTGTCAAATGACTACCTCCTACCCTACTTATACCGTTATGTCAAGGTGTATCTGATGGGACAAACCCGTGTTACTCTTCTGCTTCCCCATTTTGGTATTTTGTGGCCTTATCTGTGTTTTGCAGCGTATTTTTCATTATTCTAAGACTCTCCTGAAGTGACATTATCCACTTCTGTGCTTTCAACGATCCGTTGGTCTGTCCAAGATTTTACATCTCAGCTGCGTGCTTAAAGTTTCCGTGTGGATGTACCCCAGGTACCTTACATTTTTCACGTCTCCTTCTGAGCATGTGTTTCCTTCACAGGAAGAAATTTAGGTATCGCTTTAGAATTCTCTTTATCTTGTCCATATTCACTTGATTATTGGTTTTCATCTATTCAAATGTTTAAGCAACTCTTGCCTAAACCTGCTAACCATGTCCAGTTACTGCCTCAGTTTAAAACCTGCTTCGTTCCTGGACAGAGGTTCTTGTATTCACAGACATACCCCCATTTAATTAATCTTCTGCACAATGTCTAGGGTGATATTTTAAAACTGTGTGTCAAACACATCTCTTCCTTGCTTAAAATCCATCACCACATAGTTAATTGATGCATTTTTAACCTTATAGTTTGAAGCCTTTGCCGACTGCTCTGGCCAAGTGTATTGCACTGCTCCAGCCGTGATGCCTGCGTGCTGTTTCCTGGATGCAGAATACTATTTTATGCTCTTGTGCCTATGCTTCTGAAATGTGCTCTCCTATGAAAAAAGCTTCACTATATTTCATCCTGCTAATCTATGAATACTTTAATTCTTTTTAAGTGGTATTTTCTCAAGAAAATATTTGTAACTGAAACAGACCGCTAGAATATATTCCAATTGAACACTTTTCTAAAAACGGGGATTATTTAAATTAAACTTAGTTTTGATTTTGATTAATCAACATAAAGATAAAAATTCTCTTTTTGACCGTTGCACAGTTGATTGGAAAACTCAGTTGCATTAATATAGTTCTTCAGTCCTCCTATTATTACAAAATTAGTATAAAACCAATACACATGTGGCGGTGTATTGGTTTTAACCAGTCCAGGATCAAGCTGGATTGATGGCTGTTCAGCCAGCATTCCTATTGAGTAGCTATTAAAGCTATTTGGCCTCAGAAATGATTACTTTCTCAGACAGTTTCATTTCAAATGGAAAAGTGATGCACTGAGTGGTAAACAGTGGAGCTGATGTAGCCTGTCTGGGAACTGAACTGAAAATCGCCTAATCAATCACAAATTTTTGGCTGTCATAATGACTGAATTACCTGGATGAACAACACCATGGTGAAAAAGAACGTGGTTATGTGGACTGTCTGACCTCTATGCCATCAATTGTATAACAATCTGATTGATTACTCTGTGACTGGACTAAACTATCTGGAAAACTATCAATTTTCTGTCATATCTAATCTTATCCATATTATAATGCAGGCTATGCTCAGACTGCATTCTATTTAATTCTCCATTACTGGTGAGGAAGGTCACTGTAACTAGTGATACGTGGAGTCTTTTCTCATCGTGTGAATGGGGTATTCAGATCTAAACAGTGCCTTAAAAAAGGACGCATTTATGGTCAACATGGTGAAACCCTGTCTCTACTAAAAATACAAAAAATTAGCTGGGCATGGTGGTGCGTGCCTGTAGTCCCAGCTACTCGGGAGGCTGAGGCAGGAGAATTGCCTGAACCCAGGAGGCGGAGGTTGCGGTGAGCCGAGATCGCGCCATTGCACTCCAGCCTGGGTAAAAAGAGCGAAACTCCATCTCAAAACAAAAAACAAAAACAAAACAAAAAAAGGACTCATTTAATTTAATCAGAGTATCTGCAGTTAAGTAATAGTACTTTAAGTAGTATTTTAAAAAACCTGTTCTTATCATTTTAGTGTATCCACTGCTTTTCATCATGATTTTGAAAATATCAGATGTTTTGCCACCTGCATAAATTTGACTTTTAAAATTTTATTCTTCTGCTACATTCTAGAAAATAAGTGTTAATTTAAAAAAAAAAATGAACAAAGTTACTGCAACTACAGAGTGGGTGATACAGTAAGAATCATGGAGTACATGGTATGTGCAAGCTACAGAATCTCTAAAAATAGTAACTGGTTTATTGATAATTCATAGAGTGACTATAAAATACTTATTAAAAGAGCTTTAGCCATTTGAGTCACCATAGTATACATTTACACATTTGTTTTAACAGTGGGAATGCAAACATTGGACACAGGCTAAGAAAAAGGCTAGTAAAAGTCAAGTGCTTTGGTTGACAGGTCACTAAAACTAATTTACTCTCACGGACTGTAAATGAAACGTCTAAGACTCACTGGAATTTAACTTACGTAATCTTTCTTGCAGAGTATGTTAGTAGCCATTCCTTTCAGCAACTCTTTGTGGTCGGAATTCATAATACTTGAGGCACGTGGGTATTTTATCTGCCGGAATCGTCAATTTGCTATGTCAAGCATGAACAGTATCAATAATACATTTCAAAAGAGCTCTTCAAGACATGGATTTAAAGAAGATCTGATTACCCTAGGCATAGAAAAACTATGGGAAATAGCACATTTTGGTATTTAAAACTCAGAAAATATAGAAATCAAAATCTCAAAAATTTTACAGCAAGTGACGAATACAATTAAAATGACGTTCACTTGAATTAGAATCAAAGAGGCAGTTGTGAAAAATTGTGAAACGGTTTGAAATGAGAGCTTTAGAATTCAAGAAATTTAGAGATTTATTTTTAGTTTTTGACTTGTGATCACTATAAGGTTATATCAGTGACACCTTAGAATCGGATTTCAATTCAGATATGTTTTTGTTTGTATTTTTTCATCTCAGGTATTAAGAATTATATTTACCTGGCTTAACTGTGTTTTTACTATTTTTCTTAGGTTGCACTTCATCTATTAGAAACACATGAGTTCAGGAATCTATTTAGGATGTAAATTAACAAAAAAGAACAGAAGCCCTTATATGTAGTAAACTTCCTTTAAATTGTTTTAACCCAAGAAAAATTCATACATATGAACAACAAAAATTTGTGTAAGAATAAACATAACATCATATTGAACTCTGAATATGACCCAAATGTCCCTCAAAAATATGGATCAGCAAATTGTGGCATGTTCAAATAAGAATGTGAAAGAATACTTCATACAATGAAAATAAACAAGCTAAAGTTACAAGCAACAACATAGAATCTTACATGTACTTTTGGGCAAAGAAGCCTAACGATATAATACGTGTTGCACACTTCCATATGTATGAAGTTTCAGTTACACTAAGCACTAGAAGTTACCATCGACCCCTTTAGGGAAGAAGAAAGGGTATTGAGTGGGAAGAGACACAGAAGAGGTTCTTGGGAGGCATTCTTTCTTGATCTGCGTTATTGTTACATATACTGCTTCACTTTCTGGTAACTTCTGATGATGTGTATACTTTGCTGTGATAACTTCTGAATGATGTATATCCTTTGCCGTGATGACTTCTGAATGATGTGTATACTTTGCGTATGATGCTTTACTAATTATTTTTTTAAAAAGTTAGATTACCCCAGTTACAATGGTTGTTACTAGAAAGTCACAAAATAACTGATGTTGGCAAGGGTGTGGAGAAAAGGAAATTATTGTATACTGGTGGTGGGAATGTAAATTAGTACTGCGTCTCAAACACCATGGAGACTTCTCAGAGAACTAAAAGTAGAGCTACAGTTCAATCCAGCAATCCCACTACTGGATATCTACCCAAAGGAAGATAAATTGTTGTGTCAAAAGATGCCTGCACTCATGTGTTTGTTACAGCACTATTCACAATAACAAAGATATGGAATCAATCTAAGTGTCTGTCAATGGATGAATAAAGAAAATGTGGCATACATACACATCGGAGTACTATTCAGCTGTAAAGAGGAATTAAATCATGTCTTTTTTAGTAGTAACATTGATGGAACGAGAGCCCATTATCTTAAGTGAAATAAGTCAGACATTTATTTTATTTTTATTTATTTATTTTTGAAAGAAAAAAGGAGTGAAGGAGAGGAAGAAAGGAAGAAAAAGAGGGAGCGAGAACAGGAATGTAGCTTTATTCTAAAAATGGGTGTTAATAATGGCTGATCAATATTTTGTGTATTTAAGGTGGAGAATGTATATTTTGTGTATTTAAAGTGGAGAGCGCTATACATATTTATTAAGTTTACTTGTTCCGGATCTGAGTTCAAGTCCTGGATATCCTTATTAATTTTCTGTCTCGTTGAGTCTAAATCTCTTTGAGTCTTATGCATCTAAGTGTTAGGATCGTTAGCTCTTATTGTTGCATTGATCCTTTTACCACTCTATCTTTGTTGCTTTAAAATCTATTTTATCAGATGCGAGAATTGCAACTCCTGCTTTTTATTTATTTATTTATTTTTGCTCTTCATTTGGTTGGTAAATCTTTCTCCATCCCTTTAAGTCTTTGTGTATCTTTGGATGTAAAATGGATCTGGATGTAGCATACTGTTAGGTTTTGGCTATATCGTTTGATTGGGGGGTTTAGTCAACTTAAATTTAGGGTTACAGCCATTTGTTGTTAACTGGCTATTTTATCCATTGGTTGATGTCAATTCTTCTTTATGTTGATGCTCTTTACTTTTTGGTATATTTTTAGAAAGGCTAATACTGGTTTTTCCTTTCTATGTGTAATGCTTCTTTCAGAAGCTCTTGTAAAGCCGGCCTGGTGGTAATAAAATCTCTGAGTACTTGCTTGTTCATACAAGATTTTGTTTTTCCTTCATTTGTGAAGCTTAGTTTGGCAGGATATGAAATTCTCGGCTGAAAGTTCTGTTCTTAAGGGATGTTGAATATCGGCCCCTACTCTATTCTGGCTTGTAGGGTTTCTCTTGAGAGATCTGCTGTAAGTCTAATAGGTTTCCCTTTGTGGGTAACCTGACCAGTATTTTCTCCTTAGTTTCAACCCTGGTGAATCTAACGGTTTTGCGCCTTGGGGTTGCTCTTCTTGAGGAATATCTTTGTGGTGTTCTCTGTATTGCCTGGGGTTGAATAGTGTCCTGCTTTGCTAGATTCGGAAAGTTTTCCTGAATAATATCCTGAAGAGTATTTTCCAGCTTGGATTCATTCTCTCTGTCGCATTCAGGTACACCTATCAAACGTTAATTAGGTCTTTTCACATAGTCCCTTATTTCTTGGAGACTTTGCTCATTCCTTTTTATCCCTTTTTTCTCTATTCTTGTCTTCTCGTTTTATTTCATTAAGTTGGTCTTCAACCTGATATCCTTTCTTCTGCTTGATCAATTCGGCTATTCAAACTTGTGCATATTTCGCTAAGTTTTTGTGTTGTGTTTTTCAACTCCGTTAGTTCATTTATATTCCTCTCTATATTGTCTATTCTTTTTAGCATTTCGTCAAACCTTTTTTCAAAGTTCTTAGTTTCTTTACATTGGGTTAGAACAAGTTCTTTTAACTCCCAGAAGTTTCTTATCATCCACCTTCTGAAGCCTACTCCAGATAATGGAACACAGTCCTTTTCCATCAGGGCTTGTTCCGTTGCTGATGAGGAACTGTAATCCCCTGTAGAGGGAGAGGGGTTCTGATTTTGGGTATTCTCAGCCTTTTTAGGCTGGTTTCTTCCCTTCGTTATAAATTTATCCATCTGTCATCTTT
>CM052667.1:2327709-2395553 GCA_028533165.1 Leontopithecus rosalia | reverse complement strand
GAGGTGCCAGCAAAACTGCTGCGCTGTCTACAAGAGTCGCGCTGGCGACCCATGGGGCCCCTCCGCTGGGAATCTTCTGGTCCGTGAGCGATGAAAATTTGTCTGAAAGTGTGGCATCCTCTCCTCCTCTGCACTTTGACTGGGAGCTATAATCCCGAGCTGTTAGCTATCAGTCATCTTGGATCTCTCTCCAAATCAGACATAAGCATTGCACGTTCTCACTCATAAGTTTCAGCTAAATGATGTGCACACATGGAAGTAGCATATGGAATGATAGGCAGTAGAGGCTTAGAAGGGTGACAGGGTGGGAGGAGGTGTATGGTGAGAAATTATTTAATGAGTGCAATGTACATTATTTGGGTGATGGATACTCTAGAAGCCCGCCATTCACCACCGTGCAATATATGCATATAATAAAATTGCACCTGTACCCCTCAAATTTATGCTAGAAATAAGGAAATTGAGATTAGTTTTGCTAAGAGACCCTGGAAAACTATCACCTTAATCTGGAAGAAAGCATTATTTTCAATAAACAAGGCAATGTATCAGTTTTAAGTAGGTTCCTATCATTTATTAAAATAAAAATTCTGAAAGAACTATAAAGATGATGAAACATAAAATTCAGTATGGTGTAGTGATATCAATTAGTGATTTTTAGTCAAATGATTGGAGTTCTAGCACTATGTGAGCTTTAATTTTTATGTACATGAGTTGGTATATACCAATTTTCTATACTTAGTTTAATATACTTTATTGATGTGTATAAAATAGTAGTTTGAAGTACCAAATCAAAAATATCACTTTTTATCAACACTATATATATATTTGGCATAGAAATTTTCATTTGTGCCTACATAAGATTAGACAGTTGACTGAAAAAAATAATTCAGTCATATCAAGAATATGAAGGATAACATATCAAGTGAATTATGAAGGTCCAGATTATCAATGCTGTTTTTTAATGTGTCAGTTACGTGTTTTTTTAAACAGAAGGAATGAGTATCTGGTATGATCTTTCTAATTGATAGACTGTTGTAATTTGGAAGTGAAGACAATTTTAGAAATTATCTTATGCTTCGTATTTTACCACAGACTTGATATTCAATATTTGTTAGACGAAAGACTGTAAGTAAACTGTTTATAGACAAGAATACGTTGTACAAAACATGATTTTCAAGTTTCTCAAATGCAGGCATTGCTTTTCTTATAAATCTCAGATGTTTTTGTTTGTAACTTTATTAACTGAGTAATAAAAATTCATTTTATTACAGAGGAAAAAAGCAGCTTAAATGACTGTACTTAATTGACTCCAGATTTATGGAATTCTATTTTTATTTTAAATTATTCTGGAGTGATTGATTTTACTTATATTCTTAAGGAAATTTTAATAGAATAGCATTGTGAAATGATTTTAATGGTCATAGATTTTGGTTGAAGGAAGCTTTGTTTCAATCTGAATTGCTGTTGTTTTGACAACATGGCTTTTCTCTTTAAATGTTGGAATGGTTTTTCATTCTACCAGTTCAATTAATTTTAATGGTACCTTTAAGGGCTTGTGGTACAGTACCAGGGCTAAGAAACTGTACAACTGTAAATTACGCAGGTGCCTTTTCCATAAGCATTTACAGCTTGCAGCAGTTAAACTTTTGAGAACCTAGTTGAGTATATGGCAGATGAGAGATGGAGGTGGATATTGGTGGAGAAACAATTAATAGCTGCTGATATTGTGGGTAGATGAAATCAAAGGCAAAGCTCAAGACAGGCAGAGAGGTAAAAATCAGGAGAGGAGATCTGGTTTCTGAAAGGTTTTCTGAAAGGGAAATGGAGAAATCAAGTTCTCCCCAAACAAACGTGAAAGAAACATTGCTGTGGTATTTGGAAGACCTCCCATGGATTTGTGACCTCGGAGTCCCAGGCTCTATTCAGCAGTCACAGTGGGGTGAATGTCTTGAGGAAGTCTTGCTGACTGGTCAAGACCTTTGAGAAACTGCTCCCTGGGTGACAAGATTTCATGTTCGATATTTACTGAATAACAAACATTTCGTTCCCCGACTCCCCATTTCGACCCTCCAGCCGGGGACTAATTTAAGTTGTGTTTTATAAGAATTGAAAAATATTTTGAAAGTAACACTCCTTCAAAAAGGAGGAAAAATAGATCCTAAAGCTTTCCATTATATCATGATTGAGTTTATGAGCATTAGTTTTGTACAAAATAAGAGAAGTTGGTTGGGTAACATCTTTATTTCTCTCTCCTATGGCAAATCTTTCAAAAGTTTAGAGATTCTATTTAGTAACGTGATGACCCAATGATAGTGGTTTGTTAACCAAATTAAGGGTTATCTTTCAATAAAAGTTTAGTGAAATACCTATATGTTAGGCACTTTTCTAGGTGCTATATGACTAAAATATTCAATATATTGACTGATGGGTTTTGTTGATATGCCTAGAAAATTTATTGTTTAAATTGAAGTATACAGAATTTTTAAAAATCCTTAAAATGTTACTTGTATTGGAAGGTCCAGGCTAAAATATTTCCGTTGACAATGTTCAAAAACCTAGCTATGTTCTATTTCTCATGCTTGCAAATTTGGGTGGGAAAGATTTGGTGAGTTTTTTTTTTTAGAGCTACATTCATTCATTCAATCTTTCACTTAAGTATTTATTCAGTACTTGAGATGTCTGTTGCATTATGCACTGATTATGCAGATGTTAGTAAGACATGCTTATCTTGACTCACAAGAAGTTTACATGCCAATGTGCAGTTTAATATGTAAGGTTCCTCAACCCAAACTAGAAAGTAATGATGCCTTGTAGTCAGCTCAGAAAAACATTGAAAATTGCCAATTGATTTCCACTTTATGGTGGCAGTCAGTCACTTCATGGTGACAGTCATTGGGTGTATACTTCTTGTTCCAGAGATGTTAAATTTAATAAGATCGTGTGTGTGTGTGTTACAGGGAGTAAGAGGTGAAGGAGATGTTTTAAACTTGGTTAGTAATGAAAAAATTTTGTGAAAATTAAAATCAATACAGTTATTTTTTTCAAAATATGTACTTACAGCAGTGATATGCTACAGATGCCTTATACTAAGTCAGGAAAGTTGGCTTGTACTGCTGGTAGGATTATTAAATTTCCAGGAATTTTGTGTTCTGGTTAAATATATCAATTATTAAAAATTAATAAACTTAGAAATTAATAATACACTTATAAATAAATTATATGTAAGAAAAGTAATAGATTCAAAATCTATTACCTCCTAATTATTTTGCTATGTTTTGCTATTCTCTATGCTCTTGGGTTTATTTGCATGTATCTGTATATAGGAGAGACTATATAATGGTGTTCTCCTGTGCATCTCTTTCCAAATCGACATTCAGTGACATCAGGTTGGTAGCTTGAAATCCACCTTGGGAGTATTTACACTTCACAAATAGACAGGCACTGCAATTGTGTACCCAGCTCCAAACTTCAAAAGGCAGTCATCAGAATGACTATTATACATAAATAAGGTAAGTCTTTGAGAGAGGATGCAGAAATGAGAACCCTTGTACCCTGTGGGTAGAAATGAAAATTGACATAGACATTATGGAAAAAACTACGGAAGTTTCACAGAAAATGAAAATTAGAACTGTCCTATCTTCTAATAATCCCACTTCTGTATACATAACTAAAGGAAATAAAATCAGTACCCCAAAGAGATATCCACACTCCAGTGTTGATTGTACCATTATTCACAGTAGTCAGGACAGAGAAACAACCTACGTGTCTGTCAATGATGAATACATGAAGAAAATATGGTGTATTTACACAACGGAGTAGTAGGCTGTCAGAAGAAGGAAATCTAGTCACTTACAACAACATGGGTGAAGCTAGAGGGCACTGTGTTAAGTGAAATAAGCTAGATACAGCAAGACATACTGTCTGATCTCATACATGTAATCTAAAAAAGCTCAACTGGTCGAAGCAGAGAGTAGAGTGGAGGTTGCGAGGGGTTGAGGTTTTTGGGAATGGGAGACGTTGGTCAAAGGGTACAAAATTTGAACTGTGCAGGATGAATAAGTTCTGAGACCTAACGTACAGCATGCTGACTATAGTTACTACAGTATTGCGTACTTAAAGTAAAGCTTAAATGTTCTTGCTGTACACACACACATACACCCAAAGTAGTGTCTTTGTGAGGTGATGGATATGTTAATTAGCTTGATCCCAGTGATCACTTTACACCTGTGTATACATTGCAAACATGAAGCTGTATACCTCAAGTCTGTAGGACTTTAAATTTTAAATTATACCTCAAAGCTGGGGAAATAAGGCAGTTATTAAATGTTTACCAGCACTCCACTTACTCACATGGAAGTCTTGCCCTCCGTTTTTGTTTCAAAGAATAGAATCACAACCTCATTAACATTCATTGTTTTAGTCCAGATTTGTCTCTTCTCACCTTGTTGGATTTGAGTGAAGCAGATGGCAAATCTGTGAACTAATTAATCACTGCTCTTGAAGTTACATTTTGTGTGTAAGAGAGAGAATGTGGGACACAGATTAGACTAACAGTTCCCAAATTAGCCACATACATACAGAGTTTACCTTGCTAAAGCCATGGCAGTGGAGAGAGTGAGTGAACCCAGCATAAAACGGGCATAAATAAGCTTGTTTATTGCCTTGTCAGTTGTGAAACTCCTTGTAAAGACATGGAACAAATGAATATTCATCATGGATAAATATTCATTCATGATTGAGCTGGTGCCTTGTCATGATGAGAGCAAGTTAGGAGTCCATCAATAAATCAGCATTTGGGGAATAAATATTTATCCCTAACAATTGACTGAATACATGTTATAAGGGCTCCAAAGTGCAAACCTATGGTGATACTAAGATGCTTTTAGATATATTACGGCTAAGTGTCATGTGTTATTTCTGTGTTATATATACTATTTGTCACTGTCACATCATTGTTACTTCATGTTTATTGCACTGTAATAGTATCTTTTTATTCAATGAGGAAACGTAGAAGGCTAAGTGAGCTTAGAATCTCGATGGACAATTATATATAAAATAAATGTGAAGAAAGGATAAAATGATATTTAAGAAAAAAGCATCTTTGTAAAAGATTGTAAGTAGATGAGACTTTATTTTTTTTACAGAATTAATATTTAGTTGGTTCTGCATAAAATTTCTGTGTAGACATTTATCTAACTAGATCAGAGACTGGCAGTTGGGTCCGTTGGTAAATGTCTTAGAGTCTTTGCAGGTCATAGAGTCTCTGCGGCAGTGTTGCTGGGCAGAAGGAACCGGAGACAATGTGTAAATGGGGTGGCTGTGTTCCCATGAGCTCAAAGGGCTGTGATGAGCCACGCTTGGTCTATAGCAGTAGAGATTTGGTCATCACTCCACTTAATGTTCTGAAAACAAAAATTATCCTTTAGCACTGGAATTGGTTAATTAGGAGTTTTATTTTGACCGTATTATTTGGGAAATCCCCAGACTTCACACTGTTTGGAAATCAACCGTGGTCAAGATAGAAGGGTGCCTCTTCACTGTCAGATGGGGACTGAGATAATGATCTAAAAGCTATAAACTCCAAAATACTTCCTCAGTTATCTGCATGTACTATGTGAAAATATCGTCTATCTGTTTATGCTCTACCTGTTAATGTAGTTTTCCTATTTAGAAGCATAATGTCAAATCAGGTGTGTTAGTTATGAGGTAACTATCAGAGTTCTTGGATAGGAAATGTAATTGCATTGGCTTAAGAACTTTTCTTTTTAAGTGTGAAATTCTAACAGAAAGTAAGATCAAAGTTTGGAAACTGAAGCCAACATAATTAACCCATCACAGGACATATAGTTCCTATGTGAAACTGTACTAAGAACAAGCAAACATAACGTATCCACTAACTCCTAGACGATCGTGGTGTGAATCGATTAGCTTACTTACCAAGAGTGATGGTTAATTTTATGGATGAACTTGACTGAACCATGGGATTCCCAGATATTTTTTTACAAGCATTATTCTTGGTGTTTCTGTGAGACTTGTTTGAGGAGATTAACATTTAAATTGGCAGACAGAGTAAAGTAGTTTGCCCTCTGTAATATAGGTGGGTCTAATCCAGTCAGTTGAAGGCAGGAATAGAATAAAGGGCTGGCCCTCCCAAGAGTAAGAGAGAATTTTTTCTGCCTGGAGGCCTTCAAATTAGGACAACGATTAGTTTTCCAGACTTCTGACTCAACTGAAATGCTTGCTTCTCCTGGGTCTCACGTGTGCTGGCCTTTGAACTGGAAGTATTCAGTAGTCAGACTGGAACTAAAGCATTAGCTTTTCTGGGTATCCAGCTTGCTGACTCACCTTATGGATCTCAGGACCTGCTAGCCATAATTTAATCCTTATAATAATTTACTACATAATATTTATATATTTAGATATATGTTAATCTTATACTATTATATAATAAATTTATAATATACATATTTTATATTATGTATATTTATATTATTACACACATCAACACTTAATTCAAGATCTGCCATACTGCACCCACTACTTCAAAGATATTATATCATAAACTCTGCCCACTGCTAACAAATTCCCTGCTTTGCAAGATTCACCTTAAAATCACCCAGGCCAGGCATAAACTCTATAAATATACTCCTCTATAAACTTCCTCGTCTAGACAACACATTAATCTATCAAAATAATACTCTCCCTTAATGCAATAGGTCTACTAAACATAGCTTTGTTCAAAGCTGGTTTTTCCAGTGGTCTTGAGGAGCTAATGGTTTCAATTTACTGCAAGTTCATTTGTCTGAATTTTACTACACATTTATTATTACTCAACAAATATTTACCAGGCATCGTGCTTGATGTCTGGGTTACATGCATTATGAACAGGAGAGACACAGACTTCACGTTTGTGTCCTAGCACAACTTAGATCCTGGATATTACTTTTACTACCGGGATTCTAGGTAGAAAAAAATGGTTTTCCAACGAGTCCAAAGGTAGTTGACACCGGCAGTTGACAGTTGCTCTTGACATTTTTTCTATAGGAACCTGTAAGTAAAAAGTGAGGACTGATGCGTGATAGCGCCTGCTCGTCATATGTTTAGAATGCACGGAAACCATTTCTGAGTTCAGTTCTCTTAGGTATTTCATTTCTTACCTATTCTTGATGTTGAGCTTTTTGCACCAGTCTCCTGCCCTCCACCTTCTACAACACTCCTATGAGAGGGCAGCTGGGGTTTGCTTCACTCACCTGCAGACCTGTTGACTGTGAGTCTGAAGAGAGCCAGTGGCCTTCACTAGACTCACAATTAAGATACAGACTACAACCCTTAGATTTAACCACATGAAATAAATTCCACTTCGGCTCTAATGGATCATGGTTCACTGGCACTTTATTCTTGTCAATGTAATAAAGACAACACAAATCTCACATTAAATCAATGGCATGCTTTTGCTGTTCTTGAGGTAATCCAAAAAGGATTCAGTCCTTCACTTGATTAAAAATAAGAAACCAATTTCATGGTTATAGCTTACGGAAAAGAAAGCGGACATTTATAACGATCAGAGTAACTGTTTCCACGCAAATGACTTTTCCATATTTGTTCACAAAAAGATTCTCGGCAGACTTGATCTCATCACTCATGCGCAGAGAATGATGGTGGTTATGAAAAGCAGCAGGTGTTGGGGAGGAGAAAGCAACTTACTGACACTCCCGATGTGTTTGTTAAAGAAAGGTGAGTTAAAAATACATACATAGCTGTGTCTGAAGTGAGAGGCAAATTTTTAAAAGCACCTGCTGATTTTCCGCATGTGAATCCAAATCCATAGGTCCATAACGGCTCACGTGCAATCATTGTGCCTGTATTTGGTCCTACACGGGGCAAGGAGCCAACTACACAGCTAATTAATTACACAAAGGGACCGTTAGTTCAACCGACAGTTTGTGTTGGGAGGCCTCTTTTTTTGCACAGAGTTACAGCTCTGGAGATATGACCAGCTTTTTTCTGCAAATGTTTGGCCTTGCTTCTGAAACAGTCACGCGCAAGCAGCTTAGTGCACCTGTGCTAAAAACCAATGGAAGGCATTCCTTTTTTTTTTTTTTGAGACAGTTTCGCTCTTGTTACCCAGGCTGCAGTGCAATGGCGGGATCTTGGCTCACGGCAGCCTCTGCCTCCTGGGTTCAGGTAATTCTCCTGCCTCAGCCTCGTGAATACTGGGACTACAGGCACGCGCCACCGTGCCCAGCTAATTTTTTGTATTTTTAGTAGAGACGGGGTTTCACCATGTTGACCGGGATGGTCTCGATCTCTTGACCTCATGATCCACCCGCCTCGGCCTCCCAAAGTGCTGGGATTACAGGCTTGAGCCACCGCGCCTGGCCGGCATTCCTTTTTAAAGACTCAAACAGAAGGAAACATCTAGCTTCATTCTCTCAAAATGAGTGTAACTAATTAGAATAGCAAAAACGTTACTTTTTATTACAAGACTGTGTTAATGCGGTTGCTTTAGTTCGCCATTATTCCTTAATAAGATACAATAAAATCACCATAATGCATGTAAACAACTATCCTCTCTGGGATAAAACTGGATTAATGACATATTTTGTGTTTATAGAAACAAACACCATTAAGCAGCCATTCCTCTCAAGAGAATTTTCTTAACCAGGAACCAGGTACTTATTTTAGATGTGAAAGGAAAACACAGTTAATAATATTGAAAGGTTATTAGTGCAATAGGATACTTATCATCCTTGCACAATGGAGAAACAGCTTCATTTAAAAGAGTCATAAAATCTGCATATTTATATGAAACGTGGGACTGTTGGCTTTCTTTCGAGGTTTAGAGGTATCTTTAATTATGAATTCCCTTGTGAGTAGGATCTGACAAAGAAGAAAAGCAATCATTTCTAAATTGAAAATCTGAAGTATCCTTTGTTAACAACTACATTTTTGGACAGCAAGATAGAAAACTCAAATGGTGAGATGGCATTTCCAGCTTAATTAACTTTGGCTTAAAAGTCATAGATAGATTCTCCCCTTAGCGTCATCCAGATATACTGCGTGCGCCTCTCTCTGCATGACATACGTGATTGGAATGAGCAGCCTTCTTTAAAATGCACAGGGCAGATGATTTCACGTATGTCTTTGTGTTCTTTTGCTTACACTCCTCTTTCAAGTGAAAATAATTCCTTTTTATTAAAAGCAGATTTGGAAATCGAGAAGTAATAGCCAAGTGTGTTGGTTTCCTATTGCTCTTGTAACGAACTACCATAAATTTAATAGCTTAAAACATTATCCCTAACAAACTAATGCAGGAACAGAAAGCCAAATACCGCATGTCCTCACTTACAAGTGGGAGCTAAATGATGAGAACACACAGACACACACAGGGGAACAACAGACACTCGGGCCTGTTGGAGGGTGGAGGGTGGGAGGAGGGAGAGGACGAGGACAAATAACGAATGGGTACTTCGCTTAATACCTGGGCGATGAAATAATCTGCACAACAGACCCTCATGACACACATTTGTCTATGTAACCTGCCCACGTACCCCTGAACTTAAATAAAAGTTACAAAACCCAGACTTTCTGAATCTTCTGTTTCTGGAGGTCAGATGTCTGAAATGGGTTTTGCTGGGTTTCCTGGACGAAACCAGCCACGGGCAGGATTGTCGGCCCGTGGAGGCTGCGGGGGGAGTCTCCTTTCCCAGCTTCATGAAGTTGCCTGCCTGCCTTGATGGGTGGCCTTCGTTCATCCTCAAAGCCAGCAGTGGCATCACTCCGCCTTCTGCTTTTTCCACCACATCCTCTTCTCTGATGCTGACATGCCTGCCTTGCTCTTGCAGGGATCCTGATGAACGTTACCTGTAAATTCAGGATAATCTTGCCATCTCAAGAACCTTAACTCAGCCAGTTAGCCTAGTAAGTCCTTTTTGCCACAGGTTTCAGGAATGAAGACCTGGGGATCTTGGAGAATCTGTTATTCTGGCTACCACACTCAGACATTACTTACTTAGTTTCTGGTTGTTCACTTTATTCAAGTACAATGTTTTCCCTTCTTTTTCTTAGTACTTTTGTCAGAGTGTGACATTTATCTTAACTGGGGTCTTAGTGGGTTTCTGGTGAATGTGTCTGTTCTAACAAGGAGTAGTATGATTCTTTCAGTGTTGTACCTCTCCATTTTCATTATTCATTCATGAGACCGATATTTATTTACTGCCTATTTGGTGCATCCTGCTGGGTAAAAAGAAATGAATCAGTGATGAGTCACATCACGATTCTTTAGAGGCGGGCTAGTCCTTCTTTTTAAATGACTGAAAATTAGTTCTAAGATACAACGCAGGATAAAAAGCCATTATTCCCATCCAGTTACTTTGATTTGTGAAGTTACTGAGGTTAACAATGATAAAAGGGAAGACAACTTAAGCAGATGTTAAAATGTTAGGTTAAGAAAATAACAATTTACCTTGAACCTGAAAAAAATCCTTATTAAACATCTGCATGTAACCTTTTCAGAACCATTATTGATTTAAAACTCATTTTTTAAATATTAAGTATCTGATGGGAAAATCAAATAAGATAATCCAGTATGAGGTAGAACTGAGACCTTGTGACATCAGTAATTTTCAGTAAAATAAAAAGTAATGCTGCCTGGGAAGAGGAAGTGTATTTTGGGTGCAGCTCAATACAAGACAGACATTTATTTTAACATTTCATGAACTCTATTCATAACTTTTATACAGTTGTTAATATGCTTTGATATGCTGTATAATGCAATAGTGTTTTCTAAAGGACCTGATGAATTTTGCAATGCTCTGTGTGTGTGGAATTTAATAAATAGAAATTTATGAGAACCTGGGAATCTTCAAGGTGACTGTTCAGTAGTTCTGCAGAAATTCTTTGAGTTTCAATCAAATGTAAACTGATTGAAGCACCTTCTGTGATAAAACTGAAGCTCTGCACTTTCTGTTCCTTTCAAGCATGTAGCTTTGTCTTCTAGTAACTCCACTAAAATCTTCCAGTTCAATGGATGAACTTCTTTTACTTCACTAAGAAAAGGTCAAATTCCATTTCCCCCACCAATCACCTCTCACCACTTACAAGCACCGCGATGTCGGGGAGTTATTGAAAATTCTATTTTACCTTGAGATGCTGCCGTTTGTGCTTTTAAGGCTTCTAATCAGAGTTGGCACTTTCCTGTCCCTGCTGATTCTTCTACTGCTGAAATCATTTTTCCTTTATTCTAGGTGTTTAAAGTAGTCTCAGAAAGGCTTTCCCTCTGAATCTTCATGTATATTTACATGTTACTGTCTGAGCATATCTTAGAGTGGGCTGATCTGAAGATATTTCTAGTTGGTGAAATGGTAAAAATAAGAAATAGCTTACTGTAAAGTAGTGTATGAGGATGTCATTAAAGATACATACTCAGCACCTAGTTGGCTTAGAGAAAAAATGCCACAAGTATGCAAAGTTATGTTAGATAACATACACATAACATGTAAATATGTGCGTATTTGTGTGCATGTATTGTGTGTGTGTGTGTGTGTGTGTGTTTGTGTGTAAATAATTGCAATGTGGGCTGGGCGTGATGGCTCAAGCCTGTAATCCCAGCACTTTGGGAGGCCGAGGTGGGTGGATCACGAGGTCAAGAGATCGAGACCATCGTGGTCGAAATGGTGAAACCCCGTCTCTACTAAAAATACAAAAAATCAGCTGGGCATGGTGGCACGTGCCTGTAATCCCAGCTACTCAGGAGGCTGAGGCAGGAGAATTGCCTGAACCCAGGAGGCGGAGGTTGCGGTGAGCCGAGATTGTGCCATTGCACTCCAGCCTGGGTAACAAGAGCGAAACTCCATCTAAAAATATATATATATATATATATATATATATATATGTAATGTTTGTAAATTGTTTGCATTTCAAAATAGCTTCATTTGAGGGATGGACAAGGAAGACTGAATGAGATAGTGCTTATGACTCCACTCTTTAAACATCTTGGTCAAACATATCTCTCTTTGTGCAACATTAGTAGTTGTGACATCAGTAATGTTAGTTTAGGGGTTTGCTGAGTTCACCTGAGCATACCCATTTGCAAGGAGTCCTTGCTATTCAAAATAGTGGGCAAAAATGAAGTCGAAGCAGTCTGTTGGTATTAATGCTTTAGTTTTTGTCACGGCCACTAAATAGCCTCAAGTTTGCTGTCGGAAGACAATCACATGTTCCAGCATAAAAATATTGCAGTTCTTTCTAAATCAGCTACATATTCCGTAATTATTTAACAGATGACATATATGGAGCCAGATCTGAAACAGCATTTAGTGGCCTAGTCATTCTTAATCTAAACCCATTCCTTTGTTCATTCTGTATTAGAAAACTCTTCCTCTAATGAGCTCCAAATGCTCTCATAGAATTGCAAGTATTCTAGGAGGTAGGAATCATTCCATGGCTCTGCAGCATTAACTGGATAGAGTTTGCAGTTCCAATCACAGTACAGGCTGAGCTTCCGTTTCTGTTGTCTTCCACTTTATATTGACTTCCGAATACGTTGGAGAAACAAAGCAGAAATAAATACATGAAAGTAACTGAGACATAGGAAAAAATGTTAAGTGGCCTTGTGTAGACATTCTGTGAATACCTGCCTGAGATCTGTCCTTAAACTGCCAAGAATGGTAAGTACATCAGTAATTTTAGTATCTCAGTACTGAGTGTATTCTGATAAAAACTTACAGTGATAATTTCTATAAGCCTCACTGTGACAAGGTTCGTATAAATGTATTACTCTGATTCTAACGTCATCTTATAACTGATACTATTTTAAAAAGAAGTTCTGCAACATGGGAGTTCACAGACATGCGGGAATCTGTCCTCTTGTGTCACGGGCTCTGGCTTCCAGTGAGACACAGTGATTTAGATGAAACCTGGGGTTAGGTGGTCAGTTGCAGGTTATTTAATAATACACATTTAGGAGGTATTTCACAGCACTAAAGGAAGAATAGAATTAAAATCTGAGGGTTCTGTTTCTAATCTAGAGCTGTCACTAATTGACTTATATAGTCATGGTGTTTGTCTAAGGTTTCATCATTTCTAAATCAAGAGGCTGTATTCAGTTTTACCAAAATATTCTTCCAGCCTTTGTTTTGTGTGGTTTTTGAATAATCCAGGTGCCTATTGTCACATGCTTGGCAGTAGCAAATAACAAATTGCCCTGCTTCCCGTCTTCAATTCATCCTGCAAGGCGCCTTCAGAATATGCATTGCAAATATTTCATCTTGCTGTTTCCTTCTAAAGCTGTTGTTGAGTCCTTGATGACTCCAGGAAAATGTTTAAACTTGTCGCATTTTCTCATCTGGCAATTTTACTTTCATTACTGAGTTACAGACCTCTGCTACAGCCAGTTTACTAAAAGGAAAGCAAAGCAAACCAACAACCCAATAACCAATCAACCAACACAAAAAATAGCCTTTTAGCTTTGTACGTTGGTCAGAATGAGTTTTCTCCTTGCTTCTGTGTGTGCAGTCTTATTTCTTCTTCATTTCTGTGGTACTCTGCCCCGCGCCTTGATGTACAGAAAATGTTTCTATTTCTTCCCAGTATCCAGTCGGTAATTTTTGAGTGCATAGCACTTGTGATCTGTATTGTTCTCTTGACATGTCTTATGAAGACTCTTCCATTCTTGGTGTAGACTGTAATCTGACACTCAAGTATTTGTGGTTTATAGTACTCCTTATTAGTGATTTCGTTTTCTGCGATTTCAGTTACATGCAGTATAGTACACTAAAATCCCACGTGAGACACACGGAGGAAACAGTCACATAATTTTGTTGTAGTGTGTTATAATTGTTGAGTTTTACTATGCCTAATTTGTAAATTTAACTTTGTCATCCATGGCTATGTAGATAGAGGAAAAAATATCACGTACGTAGGTTTTGGTGCTGTTTGTGGTTTCTGGCATTCACCGGAGGGTGTTGGAATATTCCCCTCAGTCATAAAGAGTGGGGGCTACTGTACTTGTTCATATGCTCCCTCTTGTCAACTAGAATATAGGTGTTTTGAGGAAAGACAGTATATGTAGTACCTCTTTGTTTTATTCCTGGCTTATGCAAAGTGTTTTGACAAAAAAAAATTCAGTAAATATTTGTTGAAATGATCTACAGCTTAGAACTGTTTTGTTGTCATAGAATTAATTTTTTTGAAGCAAAATATAAAGTTGAATGAAATTCAAGCACAATGTTATATTATTTCTAGCAAGGTACTGTGAAGTAAAAAGATGCGGCTATAAAAACGGTCATAAGAATTTACATGTGAGACTTGTGATTAATAACTGAATACTGTTATTTCATTGGGTTCTTACTTGGGATTCTATCCATCAGATTATTATGAACTGTATAGCAAGCGCTGTGTTTACTTTGATGTAACCCAAGTAAAACTGGATCGTCTGGCTCTTTCTTTAGGGCCCGTTTAGCACAGCATCATATCTAAAATAAACAAAACTTACACAAAAAGTAATGTCTGGATTTCCAAAAGCTGTCTTGAAGATACTGAGAAATGTCTTCAAGATACATGTAAATGAGATACACAGCAAATGTTCTAAATTGTATCCTAAAATATGTTTTTAAGCCAACATTTCTGAAGTTTATTTTTAAACATCTGAATATTTTTATTCTGTAGGAGTCTTTGGTGATTTTATTCTCTTCGTTTCTTTTTTCCTGTGTTGCAGTTTTTAGCTTGATCAACGCCACAAAATCTCCACAGCAAATCGCCACAAAGACTCCTGAGCAGTGCAGGGAGGGAGAAGCTGGGAATACCTATACTTTAATATTGCCATCTGTGTCATCTGTTTCTCCTCAGCTCTGTGTTACAGGTGCTAGTGTCTCCATGTTGAAGACAGAAGTGTGAAGGTTAGAGACTACATGACTCACCCAGGCTTGCTGTTGTAATTAATATGGTTGTACAGCAAATCATGCAAGAGCTGAGTCGCATGTAGAAACTCCTTACAGGCTCTGTGGGTCAGGACTTTGGATGGGACTCACTGATACTTGGGGCTAGGCGTGACTGGATGTCTGGGCTGTGGTCTTTTGGAGACATCTTCACTCGTGTGTCTGGCAGCTGCTGCCGCTGCTGGCTGGACTCCCAGCTCATGTCTTGACAGGAGCACCCACCGGAGGCTTCTCCATGAGCTCTCTTTACAGGCAGTGGTTTGGGCTTCCTCACAGCTTGGTGGCTGGGTTCCAAGGTTAAGCACTAGAAGAAAGCAAAGCAGAAGAGTGAGCCATTTTTATGATCAAGCCATGGAGCTTACACGTGTTAATTTTGTCATAGTCTGTTGCTTGAGCAATCATAAAGCTCTGCCCAGGTTCAAGGGGAGGGAATATATGTACCTCATCACTCTAATGGGTAAATGTCAAGATGCACTGTATGAAGATCATGGGAGATGAGAAATATTACTGCAGCCAGCTTTCAGAAATGCAGTCTTCCCTGATCATAGAGCTACTGAGCAGCGGAATAGGGCTCTGTACAAATCACTTTACTGTAATGTGATTAGCGTATTCACTAAAAAACCTGTACATACTGACTGTAAATGACTGGACGAGTTTAGAGATGAGTAAATACAAGTGAAACTGTCACCACAATGTATGCCATAAACATATCCATCACCTCCAAAACGCTTCCTCCCACCTTATTAATAATGTTTTTCTGTGCAAGAAGAACACTTCATGTACCCTCGGAGCACATTTGTAAGCATGTAACACTGTTGTTATGGTAGGCACGATGTCGTACAGTAGATCTCTGGGAAATACTCATCTTACATTACTAAAACTTTGTACCCCTTGACTTGTATCTCTCTCTTTCTCTCTGAGTAGGAATTTGAAGGAAGTTTTTTCTGACTCCAATTCCTAGCACTTTTAATCAGTATTCTAAAACCCATTCTTGTAGTGCCAGTAAAAACTCTGTTACAATGTAGAATTGTATTCATTACATTTCAGATATCAGTATATAATTCAAAATGATATACGCAAAAATGTTGAGTTAAGAAAAACTGGCCAAAACTTATTTGAAATTTAACATTTCTCAAATAATCATGGGGAAGACTTTATCTTCTTTAAAAACCACGTATTTCTGAAATGGTTGTGGAAGTTCAGCTTACATTATGTTAGTGTGATATTTTTAGATGAAATGTCAAATATACTTTAATGCTTAAACATGAAGCGAGCCTGAGTGCACTCTTTGGCAGCTTTGCTGTGTTTCCACTGTTACCTAGTCACCGGGTCAAATACTGTGCTTAGCGGGGAAGCCTATTCGGAGATTTCTTTGATGCATGTACATGTAAGTTACTGATTAATCATAATGTTTATTGGGTGCTTACTGTGGGCCATGTTTTTCTCATGGTTTATCATTTTCAATCCTATTAATAACTGTATGAAAAAAGTACTCTTAAAATTTTTATAGATGCAAAAGCTAAGAAATAGTTTGATAATTTATTCGAGATCACATAGCTAGGCAGAGGTGGGATTTGAACCCAAGCAATTTAACTCAGATCGTGTTTGTAAACCCAGAGCGACACTCATAAACACTATTTCGTCTGCTTCTTATAATGACTGAATATGAAGCAGTCCCATTTACCCTTTGATTATTTACACCCCAAATATTTCCAAGATGATGATGATCTGTCAGCTTACCTCTTAAATGTTATTGCAGCCTCTGGCGAATAATGAGTGTTAACATTGGGGTGATTTGAAAACCATTGCTTCCTTGACTTAAAATTCCTGAGAATAACTACAGACTTAATTGTAAGCAGTGTTAAATGACGGCGTAGGGAAGTGGCCTGTGGAACACCATCCCTGAAGTGTCAGTAAGGCGGTAAATTTCCTTTTCTGCGTAGTCCAATAAAAAACACTCCCTGGCAGAGGTTGCGGTGAGCTGAGATGGGCACTGCACTCCAGCCTGGGCTACAGAGGGAGACTTCAGCTCAGAAATAAATAAGTAAGAAGCTCTCTCTAAACCCTATTTTTAATTGACGAGAATCCCTTCTTAATCTACAAGCACTCTTCAATGATTTTAAAATCTGTTTCCAAGGATGTAACCAAAGAAATTTTTACTTGAACCGTCAATGGTTGGTTAATGTCAGGTATTGTTTTGAGGAGCTGTTAGCATTCTGGTTGACACAGGTTACCCTGGCAGCTCACCACTCACATGCCCCTTGCAGACTATACTACGTCATTTTGAGTTTTTAACTCTGGATATTGTCTTGTAGCGCTCCCTAAAATGCTGCATGCAGCTTTGGCTGCTGCATTGCAAGACAGACAAAATAGCACTAAAAAAGGTGCATGGTGAATACATGAAAAAGGAAAGAAAAGATTTTTCAAATAGATAGGTACTAAGATCAGAAAATGTTTGGAAATAAGTGTTAAAAGATACGGTGAATGGGGGAATGTGGCTGAACTCTAGAAGTGAACAGGTAAATCCCTGATGAAAAACAATGTTCTATTGGTGGAGGTACCTTTAGGAATTTTTAAAAAAATGTCTATCATTTTTTAAAAAATTTGAGGTCGGAAGGTCCTACATCATGTAGTTAAAACCAGAAACAGACTAAAATATAAATTGATTAAATAATTTTAAGTAAAATTAAGAGTATCGTATACATAAGTTGTTAAGAGGAAGCCATTGCATCCAGGGCATGTTTTTAATGTTTGGGGATCAGGATGGCGAATGACCATCGTGTCGCATCACAAAACATCTTTGGTGACACTGTCAGAAGGACATGTTACCCCACGTGATACAGCTTATGTATTTAACTTCCTTGACTCTTCCTCTGTTGCCATGGTATGGATGCTTTTGTACATTCTAAAACTCAGGTTGAAATTTAATTGCTAAGGTAACAGTATTGAGGGGTGGGGACTTTAAAAGTAATTAAGCCATGAATTAATTAATGCTGTAATAAGAAAAGGCTTACAGGAGTGGGCACTCTTTCTTTGCCCTTTTGCCATGTAAACATGAAGCCTTCCTTCCCTCCAGAGAATATACTATTCAAGGCACCATCTAGGATCAGAATTGCCAAACCTGCCTTGATAGTGCACTTCCCAGCCTCCAGAACTGTGAGCCGACACATTTTTATTCTTCGTAAGTTGTGCAGTCTGGGGTATTCTGTTATAGTAGTGCAAATGGGATATTACAGTCCCTCTTCTCTACATGCTAATATTTCCAGATTACCCATAGCCTCATTTATTATCTTTGATTCATTTCTCTTTACAGTTCTGATAAAAGAATGCGTGAGATTTTATTTTTGATCCAAAGACCAGTATTATCAAGAAAAAGTTCATGGAAATGGTTATAGGCAAGCTCTATTGCCAAATTTAATTCAGTGTAGCATATTTGACCTATATTTACATTTGTATCAGTGTTGATATCTGTAATTCTATGACAGTATCTATATAACCTCTCAACCATGTTGTCATGAGATCTATTTCTTTGGCTTATGAAGTAAGTCTTGCTAATTTATACTAAAGGCTTATATTTTAATCTGATTTTTTTTTTCATTTCTTCCTTCTATCGACTCTGGCTCACTGAATGCCTAGGGTGCAGGAAAGACCAGTTTATTGGGACACCTGCCATAAGACTGCTGGATGTGCCAGCAAGGAGCTAATGATTCAGCAGAAATGCCATGAATGATGAGCCAGGCTTGCCAGTTGCTGTGCTTTGGTTTTGCTGTTGACCTTGAGTAAGTTCAGAGTCATCAACAGGCAATTTGGCACTTACCTGCTGAGTTCCAAGGGCTCATGTAATATGGTAAATTTGGCAAGCGCTCTGTACTAGTTTGGCATTTATGGAAAACCAAGCTGTAATCATGTTGAATAGCAAAGATATTAGGACTGAAAATCAAAGTTTAGGCTTTCATACATAGAATGTTATGGTTTATCATTTTGAATCCTAGTAATAACCATATAAAGGAGGTACTATTATTTTTTAATTTTTACAGATGTGAAAACTAAGAAATACTTTCATAATTTATTCAAGGTCACACAGCTGGACAGAGGTGGGATTTGAACCCAAGTAATGATGATGAGACAGATGATGCTGATGGTTGCTTATCCTTGATTGAAAGGGGCCTTGGCAAGAATGTTTTGGAAGAACATTATAATCAGAAGTTTCTGCCTCCTTTCCTTTCATCAAAGTGTTGCTGCAGCGGTTCTGACTAATGCTGCATTCCACTGAAGGATCTTCTTCCACAATTTTGTCCTTTAATGTCTGCACAATTCGAAACACTTTGGCATATTTTCATAATGTCCACACTGCTAGCAGTTTCTGCTTCAGTTTCTGTTTATCTTTCTCTTCCTCTGTAGATGATTCAACAAGGTTTCCACTTTCTTTTATATACATATATTTAAAAATTGTCTCAACGGCCTTCAGTGTGTTCTTTCATTTCTTCATCAAGCATGTTGGCAAATCTTTCTCCACCAACTTTTCTGGCTGCGTGAATGGTTTTCTGACTCTCCCACCGATCCCCGGGCGGTCTTTAAAATCATCCCTTACCTCACTCCAGCGTAAGTTCTTCCAGCAGGCCCTTAAGAGTTAGATTTTAACTGGAAGATTGCAGCTCTGAGGCATGTTATTGCCTCAGCAATAGGGAGAGATTTCTAGCACTGTATTACTTCCAGAATTAGGGTCTGTACCACCTGCAGATCAAATGCAATCAAATACCAGGTAGGTGCATGTGACCTTGACCATCTCAGTGATGCTCTGGTCAAGGGACTGAAGTGGTGAAGTTGTAGTTGAAGGTAAAAATCCAACCTTGACATTTTCATTTTCACAGCAAGCAGGCTAAGGATGGCCAGGTGCATTGTCTAGTATTAATAAGACTTCAAATTCCAAGCCTTCCTCATCCAAGTGTTTTTTCACATCTGGGATAAAAGCCTTGGTGAAACCGTTTCATAAACGGGATGGCTGTCATTCAGAGTTTCCGATTATAATGCCAGAACACGGGCAGACAGCTTTTATTTGTTTTTTCTAGAGTACACGAATTCTTTACCCTGCATAATGCATATTGTTTAACATATGCCTTTCAGCACCGCCTCATAGTACCAGCATTAATCTGTCCTTCCATATCTGGTGCCCTGGGATTTCCTTTGCACTTCTTTGAATGGAGGCTCTATTGGGCATCTTCTGAGGAAAAGCCCAGTTTCCGCACAACTGAAGACTTGATTTAGGTGGCACGTTTTTCTCCTTAGTCAACTGCTCCAACACTGCTGGAAATAAGGGAGCAGCTTCTTGATTGGAAAATACAGGCTGTCCACTGATTTTAATATTTTTCAGTCCAAACCTATTCCTGAATCTGCGTAACTATCTCTTACTTGCAGTAAGTATCTTGGCGTCATTTGCTTCGGGGGATGCCTTGCTGAAGTCTTTGTATAGGTTCAGTGCTTTCTGACACAGTACGTTGCTGTCATGGACACGTTTTCTGTTCATGACTTCCACCGTCAAATTTAATGCCCTTTTCCATCTTAACTAAGCACTTACCCTGCACTGAGGCTGTAGCTGTAACCTTTGCAGTTTGGAGTGCAACAGCAAAACCAGCACAAATTTATTTTCCTCTCCTTAGTTTCACAGATAGAAGGTATGTTCTTACTGTAGATCTTAGCAACCCTTAGCCTACAATTTTTTCATTATTAAGTCAAGAACTTTCACCTCTTCACATAACAGAAGCACTTTACATATTTTCTTTGCTATTAATCTGAATTGCCAGCACCGCTATTCTTGTGCTTGTGAAGTGAAATTCAAGTGAAATAAGGATGGCTTTAGGGCATGGATGTGTTGGACAAAAGGAGAATTCATGTCTGGGGCAGGATAGAGAAGAACGATGAGATTTCATCATGCTACTCAGAACCGTGTTCATTTTAAATTTTAAAATTGATTATTTCTGGAACTTTCTACTTAGAATTTTTGGACTGCATTTGATTGCAGGTAACTGAAAGCAAAACTGTTGATAATGGGGAACTACTGTAGATAGAAGCAAAACAAATACTGAATAAAAATAAGTTCCTGTGATTTAGTCAGAGCCTTCCTGATGAGTGTCAGTGAAGATAGTCACATGTTGACAATTGAGGATAAAAGCTGGCACAGCAGAGAATTGTGCTTGCATCTTATGACAGGATATTACATTTGCTTCACTTGCTCCTTATGTCTGAGATACATTGAATGTTCCTTAATATGTCTTTGTTCCCCCAAGCAAGTGTGCCCTGACCCAGTTACAGAACATTTGTGGCAATTTTAGATGAAGGGTTGAGAGAGGGTCATGAGACGGAGATAGCAGCAGAAAATCTAATTTATTTTGTAGATCTTCATGCTTGTTCCGAGACTTCAGCGTAGTATTGATAGAGTTTTGTTTAGCCTGAGTCTCTATTTTAGCTTGAGAAATAGCATTTATTAAAAAATAGCAGTTTCACTGGGCTGATCTTTGGTGAAAGATTTTATTTGAAAATAGGAATTAATCCATACCTAATTTTAAAGTGCTAAAATATAATAGTCATGAGTATTGTTCAATTTAATGTGAGCAAAAGGGTGTTATTGGGTGTAACTTAATGGAAGACCCTTGTGAGGTGCTTTGGGGGATGAGATACCTTCATAAACACAACAAAATCTCATAACCTACTGTCAAAACAATGACCCTGTGTTTTAAAAATTCTTTTGAAATTAAAATGATCTTAAGTAAGTAGCATTTATTTCCAATTTCCAAATAACTAGATGTACATAGAACCTTAACATGGCAAAGAAGAGCCTGTCTGTTTTGGCTTGGAAGATGCTACATACACACACTTGCTAAACTTTATACCCTACCTGAGAAAGCTTCAGAACTGTGCCAGAAAGTGAAAACTGGCACTCAAATTGATAGGCAAAAGAAGTTCACTAAAGTTCCTTGTTTTAGGGAGGTCGAACGGTATTTTTCAAATTTTACCGTGCCTAGAATCACCTGCGTCTCTTGGTAAAAATGCAGATTCTGATTTAATAGGTCTGAGATGGCACCTGAGTCTGTGTGTCAGGCTTCCAGGCTGGGGCGGGCAGTCCTGCCAGCGTAAGGACTGGGCTTTGAGTATGAAGGGACTATAGGAAAAGTCATCTATGCAAATCCCAGGATTAAGTACTAGTTTCATTTATTAGCTGATTTGCCTTGGGCAACTCTCTTTCTCTTATCTCTAGTTTGCTTATCAATAAACCAGAACACAGAACCTATTTAATAGGAAATGTGGAAACATAACAAAATATAGGTATTTTTTTGCATTTACCTCTATGAAACATGTCAATACCTGTAAAAGTAGGTGTTATTTGACATTGAATAAAATTACATAGAGCATTATTATTGAATACTATTTTTAATGGGATGTGGCCATTTTTGGCAAGAATCTGTTGAATTCTTCCAGATATAGGAAAAAAATAGAATTATATATTGGGTGGAATTAACTGAGAGTCATAATAATCACAGAGCTTCATCCAGGTGTGAACCAGCCTAGCGACACAAGCTGCCACTGGGAGTGTTAGAAATCCAGACAGTCAGGCCAGCAGTCTGTGATTCAAAAAGCCCTCCAGGTGATTGTGATGCACAGGAACGTGTGAGAACCACCGATGAAGAGAAAGAAATCACAACCCTGTGAGGGTTCTGTGGTTGTGGGTTTGGGAAAGCAGTTCTGGCTATATGCCTCGATGTGACCTGATTCTGTTCTCTCAGTCCAGCTCTCCATATCAATGAATGATTCAGCTCAGAAAGTATTAAACATGCATTACTAATGAAATAGCAAGACATTAAATAATCAGGAGCCCAGGCAAAAGGTGTGACTGGGATGGATGCAGGGCAGAGATTAATAGAAAAGAATAATAGGAAAATTTGGTAGAATCTAGGGGGTCAAGGGAAGCTGATCTGAACAGAATTAGATCAGTGGCAAGCATCTGAAATATTTAAAATAAAACTTAATAGTCACAATATATTTCTTTGTAATTCTCTGCCCTAAACACAGTAATAGAATAGAAATCGATTATTGTTACTCTGGCAAAGGAAGCTTTAAAAAAATCATCACAATTTTCTAACAGTATTGGTGTCAAGAATAATACATACTGAAATATCCATAAATGCAGGAGCCTTCAGTGCACCAGGAGAAAAAAAATAATCCTTAAAAGGTTGTTGATGAATAGATGAATATACTTACTAGAAGATTCAACTGCTGCACCTGTAAATTTGAGTCTGTGATATCTGCATTTTAATATCTCTCTCAAGTTCTTGAAATCGGAGTTTGTCATACTCTGCTTTCAATAAGGCATCTACTTATATCTGTCTGTCTCCACCCAAAAGGCATGACATTGTAAAGAAACATTTCTTAAAATAGAAAAAAGAAAGCCAGCTTTATGAAAGATGATGTAATGTCTCTTGGTTTTCCTAACAGAATGTTTTGCATTTCAACAAGGTCTAAAAAATCAGTGACTATTATTGTGTACAGGCAGTGATTTGAGGTAAACCATGTAAACCAAACATTTTAAAGTTTTTATATTTGGATTGAATCAGATTAGTGGGGGAAAGAGAGAGGGAAGACAGTAAGAGCATATAAACACTGCTTTGTCCATATTCCCTGGGTTTTAGAGGTGAGACTGTGTCTATCTCAATTAAACGCCTGGTGTGAACAAGCTCAGTGAGCCCTTTGTTTCATGGGTGGAGCGAGAGACTCGGGTCTTTCTGTCCAGGCTGGGTCATGGTCCCTACTGCTTGCCTGTTTCTAATCACTGAAGACTTAAAGCACGGACTGTGGCTGTTAGACTGGAAAGAACCATGATACAATTATGCCTTATATCTTCAGCACCGTTTCTCCCTTAGTATGTTCTGTGATTTTCCTTGCTGTTATATCTTGCATTTTTCTAAAAGGGAAAAAGGGAGAGTGAAAGAGCAAAGACCTAATTATTGAATCTCTCTGTCCTCAAATTCCTTTCTAAAACTTGCCCTAAAGATGAGAGGTATTTTTCAGGTCCTTTCTTCCTTGGCCAATGTGAATGAGAATTTTCCTCTTTCTAGTAAAGAAGAGTTCTTATGAATGAGCCTTTTTGGGGAGGAGGAAGGGGGTTGTCTAAAATCTTTTGTTTATACATCAGAAAACCAAAGTCAGTTTAACTTACATAATTTATTACTTTATGAGTTTCACTTCACTGCATTAATTGTATTAATTTTATACATGACTTGACAGGCCAAAATTCAATGCCTTTATTTTAATTTTTTAAATGCATTTCTAGTATGTTGACTGGCACTCAGTGAATGAATAAACAGTTAATGAATTCAGTGATTCTTAAAATGGCATCATAGAGTTAGTGGGTGATGGAACTATTTTTTAATAGCATTGCGGCAGACCGGGAGAAATTGAAAATTACATTGTTTGAAGCTGGAATGAATATTATAGTAAATATTTATTGAATGAATGTGAATTAAACTCGATTGCATCCATTGTTTCACCAACGAGGAAACAAAGCACAAAAGGCATTGACTGATTTTCTGATGGTTTTATGTCTAGTCAAAGAACTGGTACTAGAGTACATTTTTAAAATACGCATTCTATAGACAAATTCAAATAGTTTTAAAAAGTATGGGAGATATAACAAACTTGATGTTTCATCAGTAGTATCAAAAGTTTTAAATTCACAGCCAGGATTATCAATACTTACACTTACACATTGCTGTCTCCAAATTATTTTTATGAAAATACCGGTAAACATATAATTTCACTTGTAAATATTTCAGTGTGTACTTCTAAGTGATAGAAGCAAAATATACATGGTACCATGAGTTACCACTATTACATTTTAATGTCACATCTTCATAATTTCTTAATATTATTTAATGTCCAGATAGTGTTCACATTTCCTTGGTTAAGTTTTTTAACTGTTAAGTTGTTTGTATGGAGATTCAAATAAACCCTATGCATTGTGATTGCTTATGTTTCTTGCCTATCTTTTAATGTATAGGTTCTGTCTTCTCTACCCCTCTTTCTCTCTGCCTCTTTCCATTTTCAGTTGTTGTTCAGAAAACCGGGTGTGTTAGTTAGACTTCTTCAGAGAAACTAAAACAGTAGGAGATAGACAGGTAGGTAGCTAGGTAGGTAGACACATACATTAGATAGATACAAGAGGTGATTGATTATGGGAATTGGTCTGTGGGATTATGGAGGCTGGAAAGTCCCATGATACGCTGTCTGGAAGCTGCAGACACAGCACAGTGGCTGATACAATTCTTTAGTCTAAGTCTGAAGGTCTGAGGATGCTGAGAGTCATGGGTTGCAGGTGGGGGGGAATGGTATGAATCCTGGAGTTAGAAGAGGGCCCCAGAACCAGGAGCTTCGACATCCCAGGGTAGGAGAAGACGGGGATCCCAGCCCACAGCGAGACAGAATGGGCCCTTTCTACCCTGTTTTTCTTTTATTTGGGCCCTCAAGGGATTGGAGGCTATCTGTCCACGTGGGTGAGAGTAGGTAGTTTTAACTCAGACTACTGCTTCAAATTCTAGTCGCCTCCAGAAACACCTACAAGGAACAACCAGAAATAATGTTTTAGCAATTGTCTTGACATCCCTTAGCCCATTCAAGGTGACACATGAAGTTAACTATTGCACCAGGTAATTTGTCCTGTTTTCCCAAGTCTGGACTTTGCTGATTGTCAAAAATACAATTTTCTAACATAAAAATTGTTATGTAGACCTATTTTATTAAATAATTAGATGAATGATACATATATATTGAAAAACATTTCCACAATGTATGCATTTCAAATTTTGAAAGTGTATGCACATCATCTTTATTTTCTATTTGAAAAAAATTAGAAAAAATATCCAAAATAACATCTCAAAAAAGTTTTCCACAGGACTCTTTAAACGACCTTATTAATTTTCTAAAGTGTTGTTTTTCTTCATTATCTTTGATACTTGGATTAAAACCAATTTTTAATTAATGCAGAAAAATACAAATCAGAACTGTGACAGGAACTTTCATAATGCTTAAGTGTTTCTTTACTGATTAGAGCAAATCCAAAGCAGTTATATTAATTTTTATAATTGTTGAGTTTTTTTTAAATTAACCATTTAGAATATAAACTAAATGGATTTTTTTTTAAAGCCCAGACATGTAAGATCTTATGTAATCAAACTCTAACTACTTGCTGGTGACATTTCTGGATCCAAAAGCATCATTATTTGACCTCTCTGGTTTATATAACTGATATAACTTCAGATTTTATCTCTGTAGGCTTCTGAGTACACTTTTAGAGATTCACAGTGGAAAAATTGGAGTCAACTTATGAATTTCTACTTGATTGCATAAAAATAAGGAGATTATAAAATGTTAAAAGTGTGTAGGATGGAAAATATAGAAATAGAGATAACATAGAGCTAGAATCAGTTGATTCCGCTAAATTATAGTAATATCTGAACAATTGATGCTGCACTGAAGATCCCTTTATTTTAAATTTTATTTTTTTAAAACAAGATCTTGCTCTGTTGCCCAGGCGGGAGTGCAGTGGTGTGATATCAGACCACTGTAACCTCTGCCTCCTGGGTTGGAGTGATTTTTCTGCCTCAGCCTCCCCAGTAGGTGCTATTACAGATGCCTCCCACCAAGCCTGGCTAATTTTTGTATTTTTTTAGTGGAGACGTGGTTTCACCATGTTAGCCAGGCTGGATTCCAACTCCTGACCTCGATGATCCACCCACCGTGGCCTCCCAAAGTGCTGGGGCTACAGGTATGAGCCACTGAGTCCAGCCTGAAGATCCATTTAAAAAGCGTTCTCCTTCATTAGAGATTTCCTTTCTCCTTTTGCTCTTTTGTTGACCCGAGATTCCTCTGGGCACTTTAATTTCTGCAGTTGCTAAAACAGCGGCATCTGAAACAGAGCCACCAGAGAACTACAGGAAAAGCTACATTTGATTTCTTTTCATGAGACACACTTAAGAGGGAGAGCTGGGTGAAGGGTATATGGGGACTCTCTGAACTATATTTGCAAATTTTCCGTAAATCTAAAACTATTCCAAAAGGAAAAAAAAAGCAATTAGGAAATTTGGGTTTTACTAATTACTTCTGGGTACCCAAAGGCTCTGGATGGCCCATTTAAGCATTGAAACTTTAAAAATGACTATAGCAATTCGAATTTGTTATGTTCTTTTTTGAGATTAAGTTGTTATTTAGTTCTTTTCTAGTGAATCTGGATTTTTCGTCTTACCCTGTCTTCAGTCTTAAACATGGCAATTCCATTTTCCATAGACATCCAGAGGCATCTTACTAAATAGCACAACTTTTTGGACTTCCTCTGAAATGTGGAAGATGGAGCAGACAAACTTCTCTCCCTTCCCCTTTCTCTTCTGTCACACTGAGGCTCCCACAGAACATGGACGGCCACCATCACACTGGTTATGATGCTGTGTTGCCTTTGATTGCCCATTTGTCATCCGTATAATGTGGTAAATCTCATGCACCTGCAGGGACCATTTGTCACTGTTTTCCCAGCATCTGCTATGGTACCCTGCGTGTAAGGAGAAAGCAGTGAACGATGATGGTTGCTGAATGAAAAACTTATGACAGGGTGATTATTAGAATTTACTGAAGAATACAGGGTTATGTTACATGAAATCCTGTGCTTTTTTTTTTTTTTTTTGAGACAGTGTCTTGCTCTGTCACCAGGCTGGAGTGCAGTGGTGCCATCACAGCTCACCGCAGCCTCCGCCTCCCAGGTTCAAACAGTTCTCCTGACTCAGCCTCCCCAGTAGCTGGGACCACAGGTATACACCACCAGGCCCAGCTAATATTTGTATTTTTAGTAGAGACGGGGTTTCACCATGTTTGCCAGGATGGCCTTAATCTCTTGACCTCGTGATTCACCCGCCTCGGCCTCCCGAAGTGCTGGGATTGCAGGTGTGAGCCACCGCGCCCGGCCTTCCCGTACTTTTTAAACCAGTGGGTTTTCATGTTACAGTTTTTATATTCTTCTGTTTGTCATTTGCCACTTCTTGATCCTTCTGTGCCCGCCTGTGTATTTGTCTGTTGTAGCCATATCTTCTGATTTGAAATTTTAAAATAATTTTTGCTTTCTTCTCGAAGAATGAGACTGTTCTATTTGTGGCTAGAATTGTTTGATTCTAACTATATTAACTAATTCTATTAGTTAAGAGATGATTAAATGCTATTTAATTTTATAATCCTATTGGTTTGATATATCTTGAATTCTTATTTTCAATCCAATCACCCATTGTTTTTGCATTATTTAATAATAGCTTTGTAATAAAGAAATAATTACCTTTCTAGAACAAACTGCTACCAAATACTATAAGCATGAGCTTACTAAAACAAGCTTTGCTGTGTCTATTTGAATGTTAAAAGCAAAGCAAAACCAACAGAAACTTTAAATTATAATCCACAAGTACAAGTAAAAAAGTTTCACCACAAACCTCTAGTCTTATTTATGGAAAGATAATTATATCAAATTATGTTCTATCAAATAATCAGAATATTGGTATAATAAAAATAAGAGCAGTATTTTTTCTAGAATTCATAATGACCAATTAAAAAAATGAAACCATGCGAGTGTTGAATATTTTCTTCAATGATTATTTAATTCTCTCCTCATAGCCTGTTTCTTTAAATAGAAAAGCATCACATGGATGTGCTTTATCACACAATAGATCTCGCTCTGGCTTTTCTTGGGAGGGTCTTGTGTTCTTGAGGGTACTGTGGGACTGACATTTATCTTCTCAGTTTCCTTGTTAAACGTTCTCAGCAGAGTGCCTTGGACTGACAAACTGAAATATATTTTGATGAGGCAACATGAGCAGAAGGAGTGTGGGGAGAGGACTGTATAAATCTGTTTTACTCAACCTTGAAGAAATGTTAAGTGTTAATTCCCTGCTTCAAATAAAGTACACCAAGTATATATGCAGTGTTCCTGAGAGCTTTCTAATGAACTGAAAAAACAAACAATCTGAGGTGGGAAGAAATGTATTTCATCAACCCCCTGAGCAGCAATGATTTGCCTCAGCTTGTCATACATACTTGATTCTGATTAAAATAAGGCAAATGAACTAGTTTAATCTTTCTTGATAAAGAAATTGCATTTGTCTTTAGTAGAATTTCAAATTTCACATAATATGGATTGTATATGTTGATTGTTATTATGGAGACTAGCAAGGCACATGGAACAATTGAACTGAGGAACATATTTTAGTGGCTGTAACTGGTTTGAGAGTTGGTTTTTAAGTGACCCAAATGACTATGGTGATGAGATTAGATAGGAGAAGCCTGGATAAAGAGGTAGTCAAACTTGTAGTTAAAGTGAAAGCTTCCTTAAATTGCTCCACTGCTTTTCAGTGTTTCTTGTAGGTAGATTAGTAGAAGCCATGACGCTCTCTGAAGTTTCGAGTAAGAAGGAGCTACACTGTTGGGGAGACGAAGGCAGAGCAGTGATTTCCCAAAGTAAAAAATCCCACGCTACAAAAACACAGGAAGCGCATTAAGATAGAGTTAGGGTCGGGGTGAAGAAGCAGAGCACAAAGGATTTTTAGGGCAATGCAACCATTCTTTGTGATACTGTAATGATGGCACCTGCCACTATGCGCATCTGCAAACTTATGGAATGTGCAACACCAGGAGTGAACCCTAAATGTAAACCATGGACTTTGAATGATGATATTTCAGTGTAGGCTCATCAGTGGTTTAAAGGAAAAGGACCACTCTTGGGGGGATGTCAATAGTAGGAAAGGCTGTGCATGTGTGGGGACAGGCGCTACATGGAAACTCTGTCTTTCTCTCAATTTTCTTCCTAAGATTGCTCTAAAAAATTAAGTCTATTTAAAATGCACTTACCACTTTTCACTAGAACTTCTACAAACAAAAACGTTGGAGCTCTTTCTCAGGCCCCCTTAGTTTTGCTATTCACACTGTGACTCTGAGTAGAAGGCCATTTGGAGGCTTGTTCACATACTCTTCCCAGGTTGTAAAGTTAGTTGGCATATTCTGGGTACAGAATAACTTCTAAGAAATGATCTATGGCTGGGTGTGGTGGCTCAAGCCTGTAATCCCAGCACTTTGGCTGGCCGAGGCGGCTGGATCACGAGGTCAAGAGATCGAGACCATCCTGGTCAACATGGTGAAACCCCATCTCTACTAAAAATACAAAAAATTAGCTGGGCATGGTGTCGCATGCCTATAATCCCAGCCACTCAGGAGGCTGAGGCAGGAGAATTGCCTGAACCCAGGAGGCAGAGGTTGCAGTGAGTGGAGATTGCACCATTGCACTCTAGCCTGGGTAACGAGAGCGAAACTCCATCTCAAAATAAAATGATCTATATATGATTTCGACCAAAACTCTATTCTGCTTACGTTATAATAAATTGAAATGGTTTTGTATTTAGTGAAATGGTTTATGTCTCACTAAGTTCAACATATAATCTCATATGACATTCACAGGAACTGTGTAGGTATGAGTATCCTCACTTTAGTGGTGAGGTTCACAAAGTTTGAGTTGCTTGCTAAATAACTAGAACATGAAACCTGATTTTCTGACTTTAAATGCAGAGGTATTCTATTTTGCTGCTTGGATTTTTACCTGATGTCATAAAGGAAGTCACTTGTAGCAGTCAGACAAAATATCTACTCCTATATCTGTAATTGACTCTTGTAACCTGGAAGAAAGTGGCTTTTCCTCTTTATGCTAATAGATGGACACACATCATGCATTTCAAGCCCCAGGTCATACACTGTGATACAAACATATTTTAGCTTGGTGCAGTGGCTCATGCCTGTAAACCCAGCACTTTGGGAGGCTGGGGCAGGTGATTTGCTTGAGCCCAGGAGTTCAAGATTAGCCTGGGCAACATACCGAAATCCCATCTCTACCAATATATATATGTAAATTTAAAAATTGGCTGGGTGTGGTTGCATATGCCTGTAGTCTCAGGTACTTGAGAGGCTGAGATGAGAGAATAGCTTTAGCCTGTGAGATTGAGCCTGAAATAAGCTGAGATTTTGCCACCGCACTCCAGTCTGGGCTGTCAAGGTCCTGACCCAGTGATGGATGAACAAATATAGTCAAACAGAAATCTCTAGTCAAAGAGTGGGCTGGGGGTCTGTGGCCACTTACAGACACTGCTGAAAGAGATAGCAGCCATTCGGCCCAGACCAGCTGGCACTAAGGGCATTTATTAAGTATAGATTTAATAACAGAGCCTCTGAGTCAACATGCTTATGGATAATGATTCAATGCCAGGTTCTGTTGCCTAAAGCAAACACCATTTGTAGGTGGTAAATCTGGTCACCTCCCTACCCCCAGTAGAAAGTAATCATGCATCTGTGGATAGTCAGAGGTTAGTCTTAGGATCACATGAGTGAACAACTGATTTAGATAAACTGTCTTACATTCCTTTGTTATTTATTCTTGCTATTAGCTGGAAGAGGATTAGGCTGTCTTCATCAATAACTTTACCCTGAGGCCTTTTACAAAATCTTCCAGCCTTCCAACAAGGTCTGTGACTATTTTCTTTAACTTTTTAAAATAATTTCTCTTACAACTCTTTCTACCACTCTGACTGAACCCCTACAATGGGCAATAGAGTGAGACCCTGTCTCAAAAATAAAACAACAAAAAATTCAAATATATTTTAATATATAGTGGGGCCTTCCATAATTCCATCCTCTGATTTTATGCTAGGATTGTTTTGTGTGTGGAATCAAGTAATTCCCTTCCCTTCGTGTGATGTAGTTATGAAATTGTTGATTTCTAGATACAGAATTTTGGAATGTTGAAGATTGTGCTAAAGAAACACATTTGTTGGTTATGTAATTTTTATCAGAAGAAGCCAACATGTTTTGTCACTGGAATAATATTATAATCAATGCTTATTTGTTGAGCTATAAATAAATAGCTCATTCTTTTCAGGATGGCTGTGAGAAATGTGACATTTTATTTTTATGACATAAAATATGTTATGGGCCATTTTAATTACCTGCCTTCCACACGCAGTTCCTTTCCCACTTCGTCCTACTCTCAAGGTTAAATTCAATTTTGGGAGAGAGAGATTATGAAGATATGTATTCTCCCTAAGTTGATAAAGTCTGTAGTGTCGCCGCAATGTCAATAACATTTCCAAATAGAATTGTTTTTTAAAAATAAAAAAAGTTTAACTGAAAATGTATATATAAAAGTAGCTGGAAAGTTATGAAAAAGAGTAATGCAGGCAGAGAACGGTCTTATCAAATGTTGAAGTATATTTTAAACCAATAGGATCTTTGGCACTGGCACGGATAGTGACTCAGCAGAGCAGAATAGTGCAGGAACAGACCCCTGTGTCTATTTGTGTATGTGACATGACATTTCCATTCAGCAGCTGAAGTCAGGATAACAGTGGCTCATGTGGACAAATAAAGATGGATCTCAAATCTCACCACAAGTGAGACTTTAGCTTTTCACTTGTACTGTCTTGTCCTACTTCACATTTTTATTGTGTTTGTGTTTTATTTTAATAGTAAAAATTGTGTATTCTTCAAAAAGATAGTGTCCTCGTAATTTGACTCCTTTCTGTTTTGTTAATATCCACGAACTCTGCTGTTCCAAGAAAATGAGCGGTTTGCTGTTGTAATGTTTTGCTCTATGTATTTTGCTCTCTGTAAAACTTGACTATTTAAACATGGACTTTTATGTTGATTATAACCTATCTTGCTTAAAAAAATACAAGACTCTCAATCAGGTGCTTTTAACAGTTGGTTTTTATCCCTTAGTTTCCTTACCTTGCTGCTTGTTGACAGCTCTTGATTCCACTTTAAATCTCTGATTTTGTAAAACTCAGTTTGTCTTGTGATGACATACCTGTGACCTTCATTACGGGCAAAGAAGATTTCTGCTTACCATTTGATCTGCAGTTTTGTGGGCTCCTTATCTGAGCTGAGCTTCTTACAGCTGTGACTCGGTTGTCAACATGGTACACCTTCCACTTCATTAAAATCTGGATGCCACTGGCAGTGCTTCAGAACCACTGTGTCTTCATAAAATACTGATTTGAAATGAGCTTGCATAACTGAGATTGTTGTGGGATACCAACATACCTGAATCCCTGTGGAGAAAAAAATTTCCTAGAAATAATATATTATCTGCCTGTCTCTTTGGATGGTATAAAGAGGTGCTTTATGATACTTCGAATTTATCTTACAGATTTTATCTAAAATAGAAGAATTTTCTGTAGAGTGGGATGTATGCATATATGTATATATGAATTTATTTTATTTTATTTTTTTTGGAGGTGGAGTTTCACTCGTTACCCAGGCTGGAGTGCAATGGCTTGATCTCAGCTCACTGCAACCTCCGCCTCCTGGGTTCAAGCAGTTCTCCTGCCTCAGCCTCCTGAGTAGCTGGGATTACAGGCACACGCCACCATGCCCAGCTAATTTTTTTTTTGTATTTTTCATAGAGACGGGGTTTCACCGTGTTGACTAGGATGGTCTTGATCTCTTGACCTCGTGATCCACCTGCCTCGGCCTCCCAAAGTGCTGGGATTACAGGCTTGAGCCACCATGCCCGGCCTATATATGAATTTATATATATTTATGTACACTTATGTGTGTGTAGTTACACACAAAAACATACATACACGTATGTCACCTAAAATTTTACATTATATGAGATGCTTAATATTATAAAAAATGGAATACAAAATACACTAGTAGCTTATAACACGTTTCTGACAACTTAGGTTTTGTTATGCTGAAAACTTACTTCGTTGTATTTAACTGCTTAACTCTCGCATTTACTATTTCTTCATTATTCTTTCTTGTTTCCTTCATCTCAGATACCACCTCGGTGGACTTTTTCAGTTGCCTGAAAGCAAAAGGAGTAAAAATGCTTCTGGGAAATTTTAACCTTTTTGCAAGGCCTCTGGGGGCATGAACCTCTAGTGGAGAAAGGCCGACAAAAGGCTGATAAATGCTTCAGACTGAGTTGAGGATAAAGTAAGGTCTACTGCTACTGGTAGGTGGAAGCTTCATATGGATTTATCTACCATAAAAAAGGCAAATCTACCTGCAAAATTCTTAATAAATACACACGTATTTTTAAAGTTAAAAGTTATGTGTTCATTGCTGAATAACGAAAGAAAAACTCACATCTGAAACTGAACATCTGGTAAAACAATCTATTTCAAAATAAAATTAAGGAATTATGCAGTTCCATGTAATAATGGATATTCTGTACCTTATGTAATAACAAACAGCAGCTATGAAGTGAAATGTAAGGTTGGCCTTTCTAGCTTATTAGCTCTAAATATCAATGTGGCTTGCTATTCTATCAATTTTAACTGTATAAATATTATAAGAATACACTAGATTTTGTACTTGATGTTTCTTACATTACAGTATCTTAGTAGAAAAGATTCTTTTTACAAGATTCAAGATTCTTTAAGTGGATAGTATTACAAAAAAGTACAAGTTGTGTAAATATAATTTGTAACTGACCAGAACACTAACACTAACACGGATACCTACGTACTTTAACAAGTAAGAAAAACCACTCAGACTGCATCCCTCCCTCCTTGCTCTTCCTCCCAGAGGAAGAAGAGAAGGATCACCCACAATCCACAGCAAATGGCCATTGCAGTGTGGCAGCACCAAGAGCCAGCTTCAGGCTGGTGAGGGAGCTCTGCGCCTCCTTCCAATCCCCAGCCTTTTTGGCACCAAGGACCAGCTTTGTAAGAAGACAACTTTTTCAAGGACCAGGGTGGGGGATGGTTTTGGGAAGAAACTGTTTCACTTCAGTTCATCGGGCATTAGATTCTCACAAGGAGCACATAACCTAGATCCTTTGCATATGCGGTTCACAGTAGGGTTTGAGTTCCTATGAGACTCTAAAGCCACTGCTGATTGGACAGCAAGGGCAGCTCAGGTGGTAATGGTTGCTTACCTGCCATTCACCTCATGCTAAGCAGCCTGGTTCCTGACCGGCTATGGACAGGTGCTGGTCTGCTGCCCTGGGGTTGGGGACCCCTGCTGCACACATTCAGAGAAACTTGTCTAGTGATGAACTGTAGAAATGATCCCTGAAAGTGTTGTCTTTACTTAATGATTTTTGTTGAATAAATCAAAATATATTTGTGGCTGAACAGTCAGTGAATCGTAAGGACTTGGCATTTTCACTGCTAAGTATTGCATGCTGTTAGGATACAAAACAGAGTAAGATGTGGCCCTTGTTTCCAGTTCAGAGCAAACCCATGTGGATAGGAAGTTTTGACGAGGAACAGCTTTTTAAAAATATTAACCAGTATAAATAATAGATGAATTTTGTATTTCTTTTCTTCTGCTTTATTCACATTCCCATCCTTATATTAGTTGTCATTGTGATTTATGTTCATACAATGAATTAGCTCTTGGATCAGATGTAGTCTTTGATTTTCAAAGATTCTAGTTGGGCCTTACTAGTTGTAATCCTAGACTGTATGCACAAGTGAAAAATAGTATGTCCTATATACAAAGAAGTGAAAAAATACTTTTCCTGGAGATTCTAAAGTTAGAGTGCATAAATGAGGATGCTTGGGGAAAGGCTGAGGCCAGCTCATTCTTAGATGAGCTCGTTCTCAGCTCATAGGGAGAAGAGAAATATTTCTAAGCTTGGTAGCCTAGAAGTAAGGCAGGCTGAAGACCTTCATTTGCTTGCTGTCTGTTTAACCTACATTTTAAACCTGGGTATGACCGCTTTTGATGTGTGCAGAGTTCAAGTGTTTATATGGCAAGCAGAAGAAATCGAGACAGTTGCCCCCGTGCTGAGACACCACCTATGCCAAGTGTCCTTAGATTAAGGGTGGAGGGAAGAGGGGTTCTTCAGGCAATTGCCTTCACAGTTCAGGACTAATGCCCCTTGCTGGGTAAATAGCTGAAAAATACCAATTATTGGAAATGAACTGTGACTATTAAGTACCCATGGTGATTAATTACTTGTGGTGACCCATATAAAGCTTTAAAACCTATTCAACCACAGCAGTACTTTTTCTCCTTGAAGAGAGAGCGTTGCCTGGTGGACAGGGTGGGTGAGGAGGAGCCATGAGTTTTCCTTTGAACTGTGGTCCTCAGTCATTTTTTTTTAACCCAACACATGAGCATCTGACACACGGCCATCTGTGAAATTGAATCTCAATGGCAGTAATTTCTAGCAGGAGAAAGGAAGGAAATGACGTTGTCTCAGGGAAGTGAATCAGATTCTCAGGGAGGTGTATGTAGTTCGAAAACATTCCTTCTGCCCAGGGGATTCTGATGCAGCATGCGTCCCTCTAACTCTATAGGAACCCTGCCTTAATTTCATCCACAGTAAAAGAAAACACAACATAGGGTGCATGCAGAACATAAAATAAATAAAATGAAATCTCTGTGGTTATATTCTGAATTATCCCAGATACTAAAACTGAGATGAATGTATACATAATAAAAACATGGGATGGGGGAAAAACATAACTAAAATGGAAAAACAAATAATAGCCTGAACATAGATGGGCTAACAGATACCAGACTGTGGGAAGTATGTTGGCATTTGTCAGTGAGCAGTGTGTGGATTACTGAACAACGCAGCCTGATTTCTTTCATGTGTGATAGGTCAATCGAGAAGACTGGATGAGAAATTGGATGATTCTGTGAAGTGTAGAGAAAGATTTTTAATTTATTCTGCGGCACCATTGATTTCTTTAAGATATTCTCAAAATTTTTTGGTTAAATTCTATTTGTTTGTTTTAATCATTAAAGTATTTTGTAATGACATTTTTCCCTTTTAAAATTAGGAAAGTGCCAGTAAAAATCACACAAGTATATTTCACAGTAATTCAGTAGTTTGTATAACTTCTCATTCTGCAGTAAAGTGGTAATATGCAGATATTGTAGAACTGCCCCAGGGAAAAGTTTCTAATACTAGGAGATTCCTGTGCTCATTTGGATTTATCCTGAGGAATAAAATCGAATTCTGGTGAAATATCAGACAATTCACTGAATGATTTCATCTAAGATTCCTCACCAGAGCATTTCATCCAATTCTTGGCTGATGTTATTTGAGTGACATTGAGAAGGGAAATGAAACAAGTTTCTTTTTGTATATTTATGGACCAGACAAGATAGTTTTCTGAGAAAAATAAGAAATTTTGAAAACGACAGCTATCTATACATTAAAATGCCAACATTCTGGAAATAACACATCTCCCATTGGGGAGTCCTGTCTTAAAAGTATAAGTCATTTAAATCTCTAAATATTTGTGGTAACTTATTAGTAATTGCCACATAGCAAGGTTTCATTTTTATAGTTTTTATTTTGCTTTTTAATCATTCAATTCAGAGCACATTCTGGTTACTGGCACCACTGCATTCTTACAGTACAAAGATGAATAATATTTATGAAATATCTCAGAGGTACCATAAAAATTAAGTTCTCTGTGTCATTCAAGAAACATAAAACTGTTTAAAACAATTGTGTAAAATATGCCTTATTTTTATTTTTTATTTAGAAAATTATAATTTTTATAAGACACTTAACCAGAATTCTCCACTTCTCTGTATCATATAATGCAATGTGCTGTGCCGATTTGAATTACTGTACATGTGTGTGCTTATTAGTTATTTTTAGTCCAAAATGACTTTGGTCTTGCATATTACTAACAGAACAAAATGCAAGGCATTCACTTTGAAGTAAGAGAATGGAGGTTAGTAAGACTAGCATAGATCTTTTAATTAATTAAATAAATATTCATAAAAATTTAATGCTATATTGAATGATTCAAGAAGTGTTATATATATATATATATATATATATATATATATAAAACTAAAAGGAATATAAATTTATATTCTTTGGTGATTTTTTCCCTTTCGAATATCTATAAAACCTCCTTTACTCATTTCAGAAACAAGGCATAAATGTAATAGTATATTATTGCCATTGTTAACATATCAAGGGGAAAAATCTTGTTAAAACACGTTCTTTAAGAAAACCATTACTGTGACCCTCATCCAACACCCATATCACATAGTAAAATCTCGTTAGCAATAATTGGGTGTGGTTTGTTTGGCAATATCTGGAGGATTAAAAATATGCTTCATGAAAATATCTAAGAACTAGAATTAAATGGCTGACTTCACAATGTGGAATGAAAACTGTAGACATTTTCTGCAGAATTAAACTTAGTTATACACAAGTATATACAAATCACATTGTGAAGTTTCCCTGTTCTCTCAACTTCAGGTAAGTTATGCTCTGGAAACAGGCAACCCTGAAATCTCAGTCACTCAACATAGCAAAGTTTCTTGTCTTACTGTTTGATGTTGACTGGCTTTCCCTTTGCTCCATTTCATCTGCTTTCGAGCACCCAGTCTGGCTCAGTGGTTCTCTCTGGGATATTCCCGGTTCTCAAGGCAGAGGAGTAAGAAAATTGCAAACCATGATCTTTAAGCTTTAAGACTCAGTGCAGTCTAATAGGTAGATTTCTCATTAATCTTTATTAAGGAGTTGATAAGAAATTATTAGACTAGGTATGGTTAAATATGATTTAATTCATAGTAATATGTAATTTCATTTTGTGAGTCTTATGCTTTTACTGCCTAACTGGTACATAGCTGATTAAAACAGTTTTTTTCTTATTGCAGAAAACTCTAGAACCCTGTATATAGCTACCCCAAATGTATTTTGTTCAAGAAATGCTTAATAACACTCTTACAGATTTATGAATATGACAGAGTTCCTATCTCCTGAGAGCTCAGTTTAGTTGATTAAATAGATAATTATGCTGAATATTATGATAAAATGGAAACACGAATTTGCTGAATGTTTTTTAAAAATTATAAAATGTGCTTTATATTTTCTCATTTAATACAACAGTGCTACCTGGTAGATATCAATATATTTGCTCCTGTTTATAGTTAAAGAAACAAGCTTAGGGTTATGAAGTAACACAACCAAGCTCACGTAGCTATGTGCAGCTCCAACGGTGTTAGCTGCTCTGAGGTCTAAACTCTCTTCACAGATACTTGTCAGCTCCTATTTTTATTTCTCTAAAAACGTCTTGTTTTTATTCTGTGTGATCCTGAAGTTATTATCTACTCTGCGTTGAGTCTCTGGGTTTTTTACAATGTTGAGGGCTATTTTCTATTAATTTTGATTTGATGAGAACCTTCTGTTTTAAGGTCAGAGCTGAAATGTACATTTCACTGGGCAAGACATGGAAGATATATCACCTCCTGTGTATCTGTACTCACATTTTCCAGTAGTCATAATTTAGAACTATTTCACAGTTTATCCACTTGAAAGTGATATTGCTATTGTTGGATAGAGTGACTCTATTTGGCTAATTAATAAAACAATTGGATACTTTTCTGTTTCTTAAGTACTCATGCTGTGGATTACTGATCAAAACTGAAAACATCAAAATTATTTTTATCAATTCTGAAGACTTGATGGCCATAATAATTACCTTAATATATGTTTTAAAGTTGAAGTATATTTTTCTAATTATGGAGAGTAAATGAAGAGGTAGCTGCAAGAAGCCAAATCTTAAATATATAAAAGGTTTTATTTTTTTAATATATAAGAGCTTGTTGCCAGAACAATGAACACTTTTGGAGGTGGAGAGCTTTTTTGTCTGTTTTGTTATAGATGATGTCAGGTAGCATCTAGATACCTACCTTGCAGAAGTATCATGGAGGTAATTCTAGCATTAGATAAAACTCGAAAGATACTGGCATCTTTGCTTGCAGAGTCTGCTTTTCATTCCTGAAGCGCAGCTCTGATCCCATACCCTTACCCTCCTGAGGCAAACTTATTTACCAAACACAAATGAATAATGGAGATGTTAATGACGATTTCTTGGGATGAGAAAGGAGAAAGTGTATGTTACCAGCCACATGGAGGACCTTGATAAAGTCTTCATTGTGTACTTTGTTCATCCAGATCTTTTCTCAGCTTCCACCTGCCAGGTGTCTTCACCCTCTGTACCTTCCATCCTTATCCATGCGGTCTCCTTAATTTTCATGGATCTGATTCTTCTCGACTGAATGTCAACAAACACTCTCTTCAAGACTCTATCCCCCTTTTGAAATCAGAGCAAGGTAGCTCTTTTTTCTCCAATCATGTATATTTCTAGTCTCTTCACCTTGCTGTACTAACAGAGCACTCACTGGTGAACAATATCCACGCTTTCTTGAACTAAGGGGGAATTATTTAGAATAAATATAATTTTCCCTATGATATGAATTCATATATGAGTATACTTACATATATCTTGAGATTAGAATGTCTTCAACATTGATGAAGACACTATGTGGATTAAGGAAGAATATTGAAGTACAAAAAGCATGATTTCTGCTGCCAGTAAGCTTCAATTTTGCATATATATATTATTTTTTGTATTTGGTTTAAATAATGCATGCATAGAGGGAAACCAGAAGATTTGACATTAGCATTCCATTATGTTGTCACAAATACAGCATATATTTTTTAAAGAAAATCAGTTAAGATGTACCTTGCCTTTTATTTTTCATGTGCAATATAGTCAACGTTCCTGGGACTCACAAATGATGCGTGTAGAGAAAATTGGACTCCTTTTTCTCTCGTGTGTGCCTAACACAGGATAGCATGGCTCTTGCTGCATCCTTTGTGGTAACGAGTTCTTGGTATTCTGGTAGCTGTTGAAGCTGCCTCACTTTTTCCTCCTCTTCTGCCTCTGTTCTTCCAAAGTTCTAAGTTGAAGGACAACCTGCAAGACCTCAGAGAAATGGTTTCTGTAAGTAATTGATACTCCAAGAATTGTGAACTGCACAGATGAGTTAGACACCCCAAGGAAAGGAAGGACAAAGAACTTCCCGGAAAGTAAGAGAATGTGAAATGTGTAGGGAGAAAGGGTATGTGAGTTGGATTTCAAGAGAAAGTAGAATTAGAAGCTTCTGCCTTCCCTCTTGAGTCTTTTAAATATACATTAACAATTCTTGCTTTTACCTTATAGTATTGGGGCAAAGTAGGAGCCATTAAAAAAATCCACAATGTTCTTTGAAAAGCGGTGCTGCTTTTAATTTTAAAACATCTCATGTTTATGTTTATATGAAGTACTGAATGTATCCTGCAGTTTCTTATGAATCTTAGAATTCTACCATTCTGTTTTCTGCCTCAAGATTCATGAGGTAATATGCAGAAAAGCATAACGAAGTAGTTTTATTAAACAGAAAAGTACTTTGATGTTTGCAAAGTGATAGAATTAAAAAATAACAACGTAACTCCTAAAACTTTTAAATGTCCTTTCATTTCTCACAAAGTGAAAATACCCCAGAAATGCCATGGGATAATGTTCTATCCCTGAAAACTATTACACATGACCCTAATACAGTAGATGTATGATCTTCATTCTGTCATTAATTTTTAGTATATCTACGATTCTTTTGCGGTCTTATGTGTAGATTTATTATATTTTCCATTGTAGAAATGTCTCAGTCTTCAGGCATTTTGGGGACATGTGGTTTCGTTAAACTCTTGTTTATTATAAATCTGTCCATGGTAGTAAATACTTTTATTACCTTATGATACTTTCTTTTCTAATTAGATGGTAAACTATTCAAAATCAAAAGTAAAACTCATATAAAATTCTAGCCTTCTATCTTTTTTAGTTTTATTTTGTTAAACCAGAGGTGAGCTGTTAAATAAATGACTGATTTATTTAGGACGTAAGAGGGAGTTCAGTAAACTTCAGAGTAAACTGGAAGGGTTGATTCGATAGTAGATAACAGAATTAAGCAATCTTGACTTTATAAAACTTAAGGAAATAAAGTACACTCTTTTAATTCTTTAGGAACTTATATTGCTACAAAATTGTAATGAGTTAGGGAATCCCGGCACAGATTCTTAGAATGTTTTAGGATTGAAGAAGAGATTTTGTCTGTAATAAGGAATGTCTCATGCTGGTGTTGTATGGTGTTTTCTATTGTAGATTCACTGCTATAATGTTCTGTATGTGCAATGCAAATACCAACAGTTTAGTACAGATTTCATGGTTAATTTCTTCAGTAAAACATCGGTGTCCCAAACTCTGAGAGCCTGAAACATTTTGGATACATTTATTTTCTGTGTATGTGAGGTTTAGTAATTATGATAATATCTAAAACTGTTATGTTTATTTAAATCTATTTGATACATGATTAAATTTAGAATTTTTTCATTTTGGAGTATATTGATATTAATTTGAGTCTTAAACACACTGCAAACATCTCACTTTGACTTGCTACTTGTGGAGCTTTTAGATATCAATGTAGACTGGGTTAGGCCTTTGAACCCATTGGTGAGGGCTTCTTACCATCTCTGGCTTTAAATCTTTGTAAGTAAATGTTTAGCATAAAAATTATGGAAGCATTTTTTTTTAGTGATTGACTCTGCTAGGTAGAATGATCAGATATTATAAAAATGAATCTGTTATTATAAGATAGTAAGACATTATATATATTTGCATTCAGAGTGCCTGACACATAATACGTGTTAAAAGAGAAATTTGTTAACAAAATGAGCACATCAATGTGTAAGTAAAACAAACCTATTCTGTAGAAATACTTTTGCCATTTTTCTTCCTTGTCATTTTCAAGTCATGTGTAGAGATGCATTTCTTTTAGGTGATTGCTGCAATTTTTTTAATACATATATTTTGCTTTTTATTAAAAGCATATTTCCCTGACATGTTGCATATTTTTAAACTGCAATACAAGGTATGCGATTATTATACAATTTTATAATTTGTTGTGTGTTTATTCATTTATTCAGAATATATTATTTTTTATGTGCCTGACCCTTTGCTAGGAGCAAAAGATACAAAATTAAGACATGCCCTCAATAAGGGAAACAGAAAGCTGCATATTTAATTTTAAAACAATCTATAATATGCATGCTATGTAAAACATAGAGTGTGTTTTGGGGAATCAGAAGAATTTCTCTACAGAATAGGGAGTCTGAGGAAGCTGAGTAGAAATTTCCTAGGAAAAATGAAAGACAAAGAATAAATTTCAGTTTCTGAGGACTCAGCACAAACATGAAGATAAGCAGAAAAGTGGACATGATGGAAACTGTAGAGAATCAGGTCTAAGTCTGAAGGAGGAAGCATGAATATAAGAGGCTTGAAAGAAGTAAAACCCCAGACTTCCAAAAGAATCTTGTAGAAGGGAGCTCGAGTAGAGATGCCTGTCTTTCTGTAAACCATGGACCCACAGTGTTGAGAGAGATTTGCTTCAGACATAGCCTAGGAGAATGACGGGAAATGTTCTGGAGAGCCTTCTGTTGTTCAAGCTTTATCATACTTCTATATCTTCTAATTATAAAATTTAATGACGTGTTAATCTTTTGATATAAATTCAAAAGGAGTTGTATACATTCGAAAGAGAGCCCTCCCCAGCCCTTCCCTCTTTCTTGTGTCGTTTGACATTCCTCAGTCTTCAGATGAATTCAGATTCTGGTGTGCATCTGAGTTGGCAAGAGCATGGGAAGCAAGGGGGTGTGCAGGTGGAGCAGTGGTGGGGCACTGGTTTTCATGGTTATGTCTTAATTTGCTTTGTCTTGTTAGCTTTGGAGGATTTACGTCACTCCAAACTTCTCATTGCAGCTTTACAAATACCTTTATCTCTTACTGTTTTCCTCGGTTCCTGCTGGGAACCTACTGTGTGGTACAATTGACTCCAGCTGCACAAGTTTGAGCTAGGCTGGTCCACTTGTAGGTAGACTTTGTTCCACCCCTGCCATCTCTGAGAGAGCAAGACCAGCCCCTCCTCTTCCTTCTCATCCTCAGCCTACTCAACATGAAGACAATGAGGATGAAGACTTTGATGATGATTCGCTTCCACTTGACAGATAATGAATATACTTTCTCTTCATTACAATGTTTTTATCTTTCTTTTTAGCTTACTTTATAAGAATACATTTATAATATATAAAATATGTGTTAATTGACTGTTTATGTTATTGGTAATTCAACAGTAAGCTATCAGTGAAGTTTTTGGGAAGTTAAAGTTATATATGAGTTTTTGACTGCACTGGAAATGGTGGGGTTCGGTGCCCCCAGCTCCTGCATAGTTCAAGGAAGGGTCCACTGTTAGTGTTTAATGAAATGTTGAAAACTACTTGTTTCAATAATGAATACATACATAGATGAACACATGAAATAATACTGTTTATTTTCCAAGTCCAGGAAGATTTTAGACTAGAACATAAGCTTCTAATTCCTGCCACTTTCATTCTCACTCCAGCTATGTGTTTTATTTTATCTAATAAATATTTTTTTATGAAATTCACAGCTTGTATGTAAATTTCTATATAAGTGAATTTAGGTATTATATACCTAGAAAACATTTAGTTTTCTTCTCTGTATACTATTCATATCCTTTATATATTCTTCAAATTCTACTTTCTGCCCCTTTTCTTTTTCTTGTTCTTTCACTCACTTTATGGACTTTTAAACTTTGTAAGTTAGGAACTTAATCTTTTGCCACATATTTTCCTAGTTTGAGCTTAGTATTTTGAATATTCTTATTTTTTTTTTACTTCTGTGGAATGAAATTTGTCAGTCTTTTCTTTTGTAGCTTCTGGATTTTAAAGTATGACTATATTGAATATAGACTCTTAAAAAGACAACTAGAAAAAAATACATAAATCAAGTGAGGTTAACCTAATTAGTTGAATGAATGCGGTAAGGCAGAATACTAGCTTGATAGAGTGTAAGAGTAGCTCAAACCTGGAAAGTAGGGCAGAGTAACTTATAGGCAGTGCCAGAATGGTTGAATTAAGGCGGGTCATTCAGGAGGAGATTTGCCTGAGATTGGGCAAAGTATATGACAAAATAACTTTGGATTGATGGGCATAGCAAAGTGAGGATCTTAAAGTGAGCCTTGGGAAGCAAGCTGTCTGTCTTGATAAGTAAGTTCACAACCTTATCTTTTAGGAGCTCTTGTTTCCTGGAGAAAGAAGCTAAGATATTTTTGCCTGGTCTCAATGTTGTTGAGTACAAAAACAGTAAATTATGTTCATCTATACTGTTTAATGCAAGGATAGGGAATTATGTTAGGTCCACTTCTCAGTTATTAAGAAATTCTCCTGCCTTTATTACTTTCAAAATTATTTTAATACTCAACTCTTTCTTATTAATATTAATGTGGTTTATTTTGGTGAATTATGTGAGATTTGTATATCTTTATTTTTACAAAATGGCTACCTGGTGTCTTAGTACCATTTATTGAATAATGTTTCTCCAGTGATTTAAAATATCATCCTTATGAAATACGATTTTTCTACCTGTTTGGCTCTGTTTCTGTGTTTTCACTTCTGTTTCACTCCTTTGTCTCCCTTTGCATGCATTATTATGCCACTATTTAAATTATGGAAGCTTTGTATGTTTTGAAATTTGTAAGCAGTCATTCTCCCTCATTGCATTTCCTTTAAGAGATTATTCCTGCTATTTCTAGCACTTTATTTTTTCACATGAACTTTGGAATCAGATGTTATTTTAAAAGAAATTTTAGGCTGGGCATAGTGGCTCACGCCTGTAATCCCAGTACTTTGGGAGGCTGAGGCGGGCAGATCACCTGAGGTCAGGAGTTCGAGACCAGTCTGGCTAACATAGTGAAACCCCATCTCTACTAAAGATACAAAAAATTAGCCGGGCATGGTGGTGCATGCACCTGTAGTCCCAGCTACTCTAGAGGCTGAGGCAGGAGAATTGCTTGAACCCGGGAGGTGGAGGTTGCTGTGAGTCAAGATTGTGCCATTATACTACAGCTTGGACAACAAGAGCAGAACACCATCTTGAAAAAAATAAATAAAAATGTAAAATATAATTAAAATATTTTCTACCATTTAAGACAAATATTATTTGATATTTGTTGTGGGAATAGGTTAGTTTAGAAATCAGTTTAGAAAAAAATTGATTAATTTTTCACAAAGTATAGCATCTAAGAATTTATGCACACTTTAGGGTACCTTGATATGTTCTTTATATAATACTGGCATCATTCCTTAAAAGTTAAAATCTAGCTTAATGCCTTTTAATTGTGGCATAAAATGAGGGCTTCTCTATAGCTATACGTATATATTCAAATTCATTATGATTTCACTCATCGAAACTTAAATTTATATGTCGATTATTTATCCTACCGTGGTTAGGAATTCTCTCATTGCTCCTGTAATTTTTTAGCTTACACTTTTGATTCTGTTTCGTGGGCAAAGAGTGTGAGTTTTACGTCTCTTTATTTCACATACCTTTATTTTCTTGTTCTGATTTAACTGGCTAATCCCTTGAATACAACACTAAATAACAATAATGATAGTGGACATTGACGAGTTCTGGACTTCTTTAGGAATGCCTCTAGGTTTTCGTCATTAAGCAAAATCCTGACTTTCGGGCACCATGTCAGTGTTTTATAAAGGTAAGAATTTTTGTATTCCTGTTTCAGTGTCTTGTAGCTTGACCAGGTTATGCCTTCAGTAGAAAGTTTCAGGTCTATTTTGTCTCCTTGGTGTCTTTTTTTTTTTTTTTTTTGAGACGGAGTTTCGCTCTTGTTACCCAGGCTGGAGTGCAATGGCGCGATCTCGGCTCACCGCAACCTCCGCCTCCTGGATTCAGGCAATTCTCCTGCCTCAGCCTCCCGAGTAGCTGGGATTACAGGCACGCACCACCGGGCCCAGCTAATTTTTTGTATCTTTAGTAGAGACGGGGTTTCACCATGTTGACCAGGATGGTCTCGATCTCTTGACCTTGTGATCCACCCGCCTCGGCCTCCCAAAGTGCTGGGATTATAGGCTTGAGCCACCGCGCCTGGCCGGTGTCTTTTTTAATATTACTGGATTCGAATCATATTTTATTTAACAATACTGTTTTTGAATTATAAGTTGTAATTTTTTTCCTTTTCTGTGGATTTGGTTTTCTTTAAGAAATGCAGGAATATCTATGTTGAGATGATTCTATGTATCTCTTACATGGCTATCTTCTTTCTACTTTTAATTGTTTATCCTGTATTTGCTTAATTTTTTCAATTACCATCATTTTGTGCTTTCTTCAGCGTTGATTCTTTATACACATCCCTGTTATTATCTTTATTACTGTGAATTTCTTTTCTTTGTTCACTTTCTTTCTGAAGTTATCAGTTCACATCTCTTCTCCTATTGTATTCATAATTTCCATGCTGAGTTTTTACATTCAATTTTTGTCTCCATTTATTAATAATTGCTCATTTTAATGGAAGAATGTAGAGTCACAGATTTTAATCTGCACTGTAGTATTTTTTCTCTTCCCATATTTCCCCATCGAAGATAATTTTACTACTTTAAAAATAGTTTTCTTATATAGTATGTTTGTACTAAATCTGTAACATGTTATGATTTCTGTGGATTTACCTTTCATAGTCTTTCGAAGCAGGTTCCTTTGGGGATAAGAGGCACAGATTTGCAGTCTTTAAGTTTCTCTTCTCCTCTGACCCAGATGATAAAGAGATGGACTTGTCCCTGCATATATGATTCTACTTTGTGTGTGTGTGTGTGTGTGTCTCTCTCTGTGTGTGTGTGTCTCTGTGTGTGTGTGTGTGTGTGTCCCTGTATGTGTGTGAAGCTCCACCTCTTGTCTTTCTCTCAGGCATACCAGGTATGGGAAAGCTCCTATGTAGTAACATTGTTTTCTTCTTTCTACATGAGAGCTTACAAGCCATTCTCCGAAATAAAAAATAGATTAGAGCTCAGATATGGGACTTCTGAGCCTAAAGCTCAAAAAAGGTTGCAAATTCTGCTCTCTTTTTGTGGAGCTCTGCCACCGCCTTGTGAAGTTGCTAACCTAGCCTCCTCGAGGTGGCAAGACCACGGGAGAGGGAGGTCCAACGGAAAACCAGCACTAACTCCCGAAGAAACACTTGGAGCTATTTCGACCTTTCAGTTGCAACTGAGCTGCCAGTGTATTGGTATGAATGACCCCAGGTTAGACCAATAGAATATCTGCCCCTGTGAGTTCAGCCTCAATTGCTGATCCATAGGATTGTGAACAAGTAAGTGGTGGTGGTTTTTGACCACTGTTGTCACAGAGCAACAGAAAGCTGATGCAGTAGTTGAGTCTATTTAATAAATACTTCAGTGTGTCTCTGCCATGCATTATCAAATACGGTATGAGAGTAGCTCCTGCATTATTACAACGTGTGAATAATGGAGTATACTACATTATGAAGTGTTATTGACGTGCTGAGAATTAGCCCTTCGATAAGTGCATAAAATAAGGCTTGTGACGGTATTCAGAGTTGTTCTGTCTTAACGATTCAGGATTCTAAGTTATTGCTCTCATTCCAGTCATTTGGTTGAAGCTCTGTGACGATATACATAAATGTGTCAAAATTTTAACTTATCTAATACGTTTAATATTTCATTAAAAACCTTATTCTAAGATTATAAAATAAACTGCATACTTGCTAGCTGGTAAACATATCAGTGACATATATCACATGTATCACATGTTAACTTGTCTTTGGAAGGCTTTCATTTCAAACAGCAAGGTCTTAAGTGATTTCTAGACAGTATTTCTTTGAAGAGTGTAGGATCTGTAGTGAGTAAATAAAGAAAACTTTGAGTTTTAGGGCTAAGATTAGAAAATTCTGAAAAAGCAAGACTTGTCTCTAACATATCTTTACACGTTAGATATATTTTAAAATTGGTTGTTTCTTTTTTGTTAAGATGAATTATTTTTAAAAATTGATAATGGTGTTATATGTAATGTAGATAAAATTACATTCATTTTTGGTGTGATTTTGAAGAGTTTTAACTAAGGTATATGCCATATAGCCATGAGTGCAATCAAGATATAGAACATTTCAGTCACTTTGGGGGTTAATCTCCACCAGCCCTTGGCCTTAGACAACCATTTATCTGCACTCTGTCATAATCTATTGTAATATCTTTCTTAGAGTCCCATCTAAATGGAACCATAGCGTGTTTACTCTTTGTTTCTGACTTCTCTGCACATAATGTTTTAGAGATTCATTTGTGTTGTGATGTGTATCTGTAGTTTGTTACTTTTTACTGCAAAGTAATGCTCCATGGCATGAATATCCACAGATGGTTTATCCATTCCCCTGTTGGTGACCATTCTGTTGCTGAGCATTTGAACCACTTTTGTTTACTATGAATAAAGCTGCTACAAATATTTGTGTACAAGTCTCTGTATGGAGATAGCTTTTCATCTCTCTTGGGTAAATGCCTAGGGATTGGAATATGTAACATTATAAAATACTGCCAAGACATCTTGCAAGGTGGTTTACTGTTTTAATTGCTGCCACAATAGAGGAGAGTTCCAGTTGCCACACACCCTTCCCAACAAGTACCGGCTGGCATCCGTCCATCTTTTAAACTGTATTCTGTCTGGTGCGTGCACAGTGACGTCACATTGTGCTTTACATTTCCAAGTCCCTGATGACTGATAGTACTGAGTATCTAATTTATGTTGTTTCGGATACTTTATCTTATTTTGCAAAGTGTTGAACTGTTTTACTGGTTTTTATTTTATGTTAATCTTATTTTTGATTTGTAAGAGCGTTTTCTATATTCTGGATAGATATCTATAGAGTATTTTGATATCTGCAGAATATATTAATATTTTCCTCAGTAACCTATCTTTTTATATCCTTAGCAGTGTTTCAGGAAGAGCCAAAGTTCTACAATTCTAAAAGCCCGTTTTATATTTTCATTTATGGTTTGTGCTTTCTGTGCTATATCTAAAATATTTTTGGTTACCCCCAAGGTTGCAAAAATTTACTTCTAGGTTTTCTTTTATATTTTTAATAGGTTTAGATTTTACATCTAGATCTGTGATTTGAGATAATTTTAGTGTATTATGTGTGGTAAAAATCAAGATGTATTAATTTTTATATGCTGTTCAAGACCACGTATCTGAAAATACTCCTGCATTGAATTCCTGTGTCTGTTTAGCTGAAAAATCAATTGAATGCACATGTACAGATCTATTTCCATGTCCACTATTAGCACAGGATTCTTAGAGTAACACTTTTAGTTTTGATCCTTAGAGCAACCTGGGTTAGCTCTTAACATTTTAATTTAGTCACACTGAGGGACTTATGAGCTGTGGGAATGAGAACAGAGCAGGTGACATTGTAAAGATGGAAATACTGTGATGGGGCAGCCTCAGTAAGGAATGAAGGGGAGAACATAAATCCATTGAACACTGGCCAACAGGAGAAGGGTATTCCATAAAACAGCATGTGCGTGACCTTTGCCTACTTTTTAATGGGGCCGTTTGTTTCATTCTTGTAAATTTGCCTAAGTTCCTTATAATTCTGGATATTAGACCTTTGTCAGGTAGATACATTGCAAAAACTTTCTCCCACTCTGTAGGTTGCCTGTTTGCTCTGAGGTTAGTTTCTTTTGTTGTGCAGAAGCTCTTTAGTTTAATTCAATCCCTTCTGTCAATTTTTTCTTTTGTTGCAATTGCTTTTGGTGATTTCATCATGAAATCTTTGCCCATGCCTATGTCCTGAATGGTATTGCCTGGATTTTCTTCTAGGGTTTTTATGGTTTTGGGTTTTACATTTTAGTCTGTAATCCATCTTGAGTTAATTTTTGCATAGGGAAGGGGTCCAGTTTCAGTTTTCTACAAATGGCTAGCCACATCTCCCAGGACCATTTATTAAACAGGGACTCCTTCTCCCATCGTTTTTCTCAGGTTTGTCAAAGATCAGATGGTTGTAGATGTGTGGTTTCACTTCCGATTTCTCTATTCCATTCCATTGGCCTTTGTGCCTGTTTTTATACCAGTACCATGCCGTTTGGTAAAAGGATGCTTCTCAAAAGAAGACATGTGTGTGCCTCCAAAAATATGAAAAAAAGTTCAACATTACTGTTCATTAGAGAAATGCAAATCAAAACCACAATGAGATATCATCTCACACTACTCAGAATGATGGTTATTAAAAAGTCAAGAAACAACAGATGCTGTCGAAGTTGCAGAGAAATAGGAGCACTTTTACACTGTTAATAGGAGTGTAAATCAGTTCAACCATTGTGGAAGACAGTGTGGCTATTCCTCAAAGGCCTAGAGCCAGAAATGCCTTTTGATTCAGCAGTCCCATTACAGGGTATATACCCAAAGGATTATAAGTCATTTTATCATAGAGATACACATACACACATGTCTATTGCAGCACTATTCACTATAGCAAAGACATAGAATCAACCCAAATACCCATCAATGATAGACTGGATAAAGAAAACATGTACATATACATCATGGAATACTACGCAGCCATAAAAAGGAAAGAGAGCATGCTGTTTGCAGGGACATGGATGAAACCAGATGCCATTATCCTCATCAAACTAACACAGGAACAGAAAACCAAACACTGCATGATCTTACTTATAAGTGGGAGCTGAACAATGAGAACACGTGGACACAGAGAGGGGAACAACACACAGTGGGGCCTGTTGGGGGAAGGTAGTGGGTGGAGAGCGTCAGGAGAAATATCTAATGCATGCCAGTCTTAATGCCAAGGCAATGGGCAGATAGAGGCAGCAAACCACTATGGCACATGTTTGCCTGTGTAACGATCATGCACATCCTGTACATGTGCTCCGGAATGCGAAATAAAATAAAATCTTCTGGCAGCAAAAAGAAAAACAAGGTTTCTCTAAGACTACATTCTTAAAAAATATGTATTTAAAATATGGAATGGATAGATGAATAAATAAGGGAAGGTGGAATGACAAATTTTGTCTTTATAAATTACTATTTATTTATACTTACGTTTAGGTTTTCAACAGGTTTCATTCTAAAGAGCCATTTTTTGCGGTGTCATTAACTTCAAATTTAGTTTTATCTGGTGACAGTTTCTCATTTTACATGTTAAGCAGAAATTTCAGCTACCAGGGAGATAGGTAATGTTCAAGGCACATAGCAAGTGGCCAGTGGGAAAGTTTGACTCCAGTCTTTGAACTTCGTGTATCTGGTTTGTGCTTTCCATTATGCGAACAGTTTTATTCCAAACACCAAAGAATATAATGCTTTTAAATAAATAATTGAATCAACATTATTAGTAGGCTAAAAAGGAGTTTAAAAATCTCTAAAAAAAATCTAAAAAAGGAATTAATGTTTCACTGACTGTTAAGTCTACATCTTTATTCTACCATTTTGGGTTTAAATAATGCTTAGCAATCTCGTAGTAGTGTTCCTGGGTATAATGCCGAATTGCTGGGTTCCCACATCAAGCAAGGGAGTTGCAGATAAAACCCCAGGAAATTAGACACATTCTCTATCTTTTAACAGGGCTGTTTCTGTAGAAATCAGCTGCCCGTGGTAATGACAGAAAGGTAGTCCCAGCTACTCGGGAAGCTGAGACAGGAGAATGGTTTGAATCTGGGAGGTAGAGGTTGCAGTGACCCAAGATCACGCCATTGCACTCCAGCCTGGTGACAGAGCAAGACTCTGTCTCAAAATAATAATAGTAATACGTTGTAAATAGTTTGTTTTTTCTAACTTTTAACTGAATATAAACTGTTAAGTTGGTTGTTTCCTTCCATCTTTTGACTGAATATAAATTGTTGCATTTACCGACAAATTCCTCCTGTGGATGTGGATTTAAGGCTGCTTTTTGAAAGCTAAATTACGTAATCAATGCATATTGGATCCAAACAGAGATACTAAAAATCAACTTTAGAAAACATAATGATTTTAAGGCCAAGGCTAGACTTGAGACTAAACTAATTTGAAGGCAATAATCTATTTAAAGAATGAATGTGTTTTTCATTGAGGAGAAGCATTGGCTAACAGTGGAAGAATGGGCAAAGAAAGTTAGGGATGCAGACATGTGCAGAACTCATCCCAGAGGTGCCAAAAAAGAGAATGTTGTCATCAGAATGTGTGACGTATCTTATTTGGGTGTCTGGTATAACCCTGTGTAGGGAAGGGTGCCTCAGGCGGTCTGATGTCATCAAACATAAGCTTTTTCTGGTTCTCTTATCTTGCTCTGATTCTGTGCTCATCAGGTAATCTTACATTGACATGGCTTGCCAGAAACACACTTAGGTTGACGGTATGCTGATCACGGGATACGAGTTTCGGGTTCTGTTAGTCATTAGCATTCTAAAAGTAATTAAGTAAAATGCTACTTTAATTTTGTACCTCAACCTCAAATTTACTTAGATAGATGAGTTTGCATCTATGAATCCAACAGCAGCTACGGAGATAAATGTCTGCGAATCTACAAGAGAGAAATAGGGACATGGTAAAAGAGAAACTCTACTTTATGAAGGATAAATTATGACATCATGTCGTATGTTATGTAGTCAGCCAAGAAGGAGTCTATCTGTGAAGGGATACTGAGAGCCGTAATATTTGAAATCCAGATTTAAATTCTGATATGTGTTTTAATTGACTTAGACAATCTTCTGATGTTCAAATATGGAGCTTTTCTGGATGTGCATTGGAGAGAAGGGGACATGTTTTGTCCACCTTTGTAGCAAAATGGATTAAACTCAGCTGCCAAAGGGTAGTGGACTAGTTATGAGTATACGAAGGGCCAAGAGAGAAGCCTGGAGCAGCTACATGGAATACTTACTATCATTAGGTACAGATTTCCCAGGTAGCACAACAAAAGGATTTTGTATCTCAACCTTTCAGCCTCAGTAAGATTGCCCACTAAAAGAGGTATTGGATATATTGTTTCATTATTTCCATTTATGTAGCAGTTCTCTTTTAGAAACTAGGTTGAATAGGTAGTCACATAGAGGTGCTTAAAAAAATCCCAGGTAGCATTTATATTCTTCTATATAAATACACTTACTGGTAAAAATGCTCATATGTTTAAAATAAAGCACAGATGATTTTTTTTCTCCTCAAGGGTGTCATTTGATGTGTGGGAAAAAAAATTAGAGTTGTCAACTGACATTGGTGATAGTCCTTTGTTACTGCCAGGTTCAAATGGATATATTTTAAACTTAGATTTCAGAACATACAGCTATAAAAAATGATACCATTTTCAACAGGATAATCGTCAGTGATTTTTGCTAACAATAGAGTCTAACAAAGCATTTCTATTTAAACACACTCTGTGAAGTAACGTAGTAGAGAGTCTCACTAACAGTACAGGGACCTCTTCTCTCACTGAGCAGAGTTTACGCTTCTGGTGAGTGCTTCCTTTGGATAGTGTAAAAAGTCACGTATTTGTAGACAAATGAGGTTACATTCTTCTCTACTCAGTTAAAAAGGAAGAAAATGTATATCTTACTCTATTTGCTCATTGCAGATGAAATCAGGCATTCTCCTCTCTAATAGTGTAAAGACAGTACAATGTCATGGATTCTGAGGCAGTGTTTGGTAAATTAATGCAAGTGTAAGCTTTAGCTCTACTTCTGTAAAATTAAATGCGGAATTCAATAGAGTGTGTCTAGACTGAACAGAGCATTAAATTAAATTTGTACTCATTCATTTTGGCTTAAGAAAATAAGGAAATTACTGGTGGAGCATAGAATATGGATTATTCCTAGAACTGGAGCAAATTATTAGCTTTCGATGGCAGGCTTATTCATATTTAAAAGAATGCTTGGATATTTAATGTAAACCATAACTTTTTAGCTTAAACATACAGCAAGAGCAAAAATATATTAAGGCCAAAAGTTTGAAAATTGTATTTTATATTTACTGTCTATTTGGATGGGGGAAATCTATTAAAAAAAAGGAATTACAAGATAGATTCTCCATGGAAAACATAGATCAATGATTGTAGAAAAGATTTGAGGAGAAATCCGTGCCCCATAGAAAACCTTCAAATACTGGCCGGGCGCGGTGGCTCAAGCCTGTAATCCCAGCACTTTGGGAGGCCGAGGCGGGTGGATCACGAGGTCAACAGATCGAGACCATCCTGGTCAACATAGTGAAACCCCGTCTCTACTAAAGATACAAAAAATTAGCTGGGCCCGGTGGCGCGTGCCTGTAATCCCAGCTACTTGGGAGGCTGAGGCAGGAGACTTGCCTGAACCCAGGAGGCGGAGGTTGCGGTGAGCCGAGATCGGGCCATTGCACTCCAGCCTGGGTAACAAGAGCGAAACTCCGTCTCAAAAAAAAAAAAAAGAAAAAAAAGAAAACCTTCAAATACTAAGTCTTCTTCCAATGGAAGATTTAACTGTGTACGTCAGGCTGTCATGTTATAATATTGAGAAAAGTGGAGAAAGTTTATGAAACATCTGTTTGTTGTGTAGAACAACAGTCAGCACAGGATTGTTACCCTGAAAGGCAGCAAACACAATGAACTCTACTAATGTCCTGGCTTTCTGACAAGGCAAAATAACTAGGCTTCAGTGCAGGGAGAAGTGGCCAAACTGAGCAGGAGGCCTCGCTGAATTGAGGAGACAGAGACTGTAGCTCAGCGAGGCCATGGCACATGGTATTTGAGGGGTGGAGTGTTAGAGAATTCAGATCCACATAGAGAAAGAGAGCTCAGAGTTAGCAAGTTGGACTGTCAAATCTTTGTGTAGAGAGAAAACACACAGAGACAAGCAAATAGTATGTGCTAGAAAGTCGCAGCTTATGCGTGCGTGGGAGACATCTGTACTCCTGTCAGCCAGTCGAGAGACATTTCTGAATATCCCAGGCATTTGGCAGAAAAGCTGTAAAGGTCTCACATATTAGAGGTAGGGCTAAACTTGCTACAAAGTGAAGGTTACTGGTGGACTCCACTGAGAAAACTTAAATGACAGGCCTTGAAAAGATTAAGCTGATTTGCCTGTAACCATAGCACGGTGTCAGGAGCTCTGAAGGGTCAGAGCAAGTTTTACCCTACTTGGATGTTAACAAGTAGTTTCATGGAAGCTGGCAGGAGACTTTTGGCGACAAAGGGCAGTTTTCACTTGCAGCAGTGATAGGGCCCAGGGTGTCATCATTTTTATGTTCATTCCTCAAAGTCCCAATTCCCACAGGCGATGCAGAGAAGACTGGATGATGCTTCCTCACATAGTAGGTTCTTCACAGGAAAGAAACCCAGACCTAAAAGAATTAAATCTTTTATAATGAGAAATATCTTGATTATTACCTTTATTATACTGGGCGATGAAGATACCTTCCCTTTGCTCCAGAAGGAGGCAGTACCTCTAGTTTTCCAAGGTAGGCTGCTGTTAAAACATCCTTACAGAATGCAAGGAGAGGATATCAGTAACTTGCTCACAATGTATGTGGCAATGTGAGATACTCAGGGAGAACACTCTTTCAGCAGTATCTGCCATCGTTTCTACACCGTTTTGTCTTTTGGTAAATTTTGCTATAAGTAAATCACTCTGTTGGCCACTCTGATTAATGTAACTGATGGAGTCAAGGACCAAATCCAATCTATCTCATGGAGCATTTAGTTAGGAGAAAGTAAATAGTATTCACACAGCAGGATGATGCTCACCTGCCATTTTGACCTCAATATTGCCTCCAGACAGCTCAACAAAGCACCATAAACCATTAGTCTACAGGAGAGAGCAGGGTGACTTCTCAGGTTCTGTAACAGTCTTTCCTCTTGGCCTGAGAAATTAATCCACGTAGATTTATTAATGATGGCACATCTACTTGTTGGCCTGAAAGGAGGAACTCTAGGGCAATTCTGTCCACCACTGACTTACCTTAGTTGTTAGTAAGTTGAGGCTAACATGAATGCCTTCCATAGACGAAGGTGGTGTTACTGATCACTTATATCCAGACCTTGGGAGCATTTATCTGTGTAGGGCTGGCTGTCATAGTGTTGGAAGGATTGGAGGGAAAAAGGTATTTTTTTAAAATGAGATTTCACATGTCTCTCATACAGTGGGTCACTGTAGAGGAATTTGTAGCATATCATATTCAAGTGGACATTATCCTTTGATTCTAGTACCATCCAACAAGAAAATCCAGGTGGCCGAACCAGAATTAAGTTTAAATCTTACAAGCTCTCTTTTGACTGGCTGCCACTAGGAGGATTTTCCAATGAGGTCAACTGGGGTAGCTGTGAGAAGAAACAAAGGTGCATTTTAATTTTTCAGTTGGGTCTGTCTTATATTTCATTTTGATTCTTAACCAGGATGTAACTAAAAGTGTATGAAGGCTGATCTGAGGCCATAGAAATGAGGACAGGGAAAACATCTGGAGGCCTTAGCAGGTGTTTGATGCGGGAGAGGCAGGACGTCTGGCCATCCCTTGCTGCTTCCTATAAACTTCTTGGTCAGGTGAGAGAGAATGGCACTAAATTCGGTAGAGCTGTCTAGCGGCGGATAGCAGAACCAACACTTAAATGTAAGATGTTTGCAAGCATTTGGGAATACTGTACCAGAACATTTTCCATGCAGACTGTCTTCTTCTGTCAACACATAACTGCCCGAGAAAAATGAACTTTACCACCGTCAAAAAAAAAACTTGTCTGATTATTCATGAGGTACAGCTTCCACTAAAAATTTGTAGATAGGAGTAATTGCTGTAAAATATGATTCATAATCAAGAAAAGATCTTTATAGTAAGCAGATCTAGTAATGATACAGTTGATGTATCTTAAAAACAACCTTAAAATGCAATAGTTAAAAATTTTTTAAAAGTCAGTGTTTGAAAATAGCTGATTGGAGACTGGAAGAAAGGATTAATTAACTAGAAAACAGCAGTAGAAACTAGACTGAAGCACAGAGAGGGAAAACTGAAGCCAAGTAGTCTGTGTTACAGTAACAAGCATGTGATTATACATACATGTGATTATATCTCCTGAGAGGCGAGAAAAGAGACAGAAAAACATATTCAAAGAAATAATGGCCAACATTTTCTCAAATTTGTGAGAATTACAGGCCCCTAAATCTGAGCTTTAAAAAAACCTCAAGCAGCACAAACACTATGAAAATTATACTGAGATTCATCCTATTCAAAATGCTAAAAATCTGTAAGCAGAAGGAAAACCTTTTAAGGCAGTTAGAAATTTTTTACAATTACCTACAGAACCAAGATTAAAAAAAATGCAGACTGCACTTCAGAAGAACTGCAGGTTAAAAGACAATGTAATTATATATTTAAAATATAAAAATTATTCTAGAATTCTGTATCTCATGAAAATATTCAAAGAAGTTAAAGGCTTTTGTACACAAACCAAAAATCTGAGAAAATTCATTTTTAGCAGAGGTACACTTGAAGTAACATTAAAGGAACTTCTTCAGGTTGAAGAAAAATTCCAGTTGGACACTTAGATTTATGCAAACAAATGAAAAGCACTGGAAAGGGTAAATTAAAAAAATTCCTTTAAAAGATAATTGAATAGTTAAAACAGTGAAACATTTATAAAAGTAAATATTGTGGTAACAGTAGCACAAAGGATAAAAGCAAAATAGAAATATTCTGTCTTACAATATATGAGAAGTGGTATATTATTTCAAGGTAGAATGTGATCAGTTACACCTGGTGACCCTTAGAACAACTGAAAATAATTAAAAGGTGACTAAGCTTTTGGTAGAGGTAAAATAGAATGCTAAAGAACAATTAATTCACAAGGTGGCAGGAAAATGGGAGAGGGGAGGGAAAAACCACATATGACAAAGAGAAAAAGGTGGTGGATTCCAACTATTTAATAGTTACGTGAAATAAATCGTCTATATATTATATATATGTTATATATACAAATTATTAATGATCCCATGGTGGGTGGGTGTGTGTGTGTGTGTGTTGAAATTTTCCATTATCATTTTAAATTTGTCTTATTCTTTCAGTTCTGTGTGTGTGTGTGTGTGTGTGTGTGTGTGTGTAATTTTGTTGGCAGCATTTAAAACACCATCATCATGAACCAGTTGAGTAGAAGCCTTCTCCCCCTCAGGCTGATTAGGGTGTTGGCCTTGGCTCCATCAATGTCATAGAACTTCACAGCCTGTTTAATCTGGTGCTTGTTGGCTTTATTACCCATGACAAACACAAGTGTGTTGTCTTCTGTCTTATTCATGGCTGACTCCGTGGTCTGGGGACTTAGTAACGGCGTAGCGGTCAAGCTTGTTTCTCTTGGGACTACTCTTTCCCAAGCCGTAGTGTCTTGGGCCCCTGGAAGGTAGGGTTCTCTTTTGTGTGGCTGTGGATATCTTTAAGTGCTGCCTTTTTGGCTTCAAAGCCTTTGCTTTGGCTTCAGCTTTGGAAGGGGCAGGAGCTTCCTTCTTCACCTTTGGCACTGTCTTGTTAAAAACTCCCTTAGATGTATCAATTCAGAGTCAGAGACTGTCAGAATAAAGACAAGATCTAGCTACCTACTACTGAAAAATATGCAATTTAGATATAAAAACAGGTAAGTTGAAATTTTAAAAGATGGAAAAATATATATCATTGATATGACCGTTATATCACTAGGAATAAAAATGATTCATAATGATGAAAGGGTCACTTAATAAAGAAGACATAAAGACTTGAGTGTGTATTTCTACTGCAGAGCTAAAAAACTATATAGAATAGAACTGAAAGAAGAAATAAGACAAATTTACAATGATAATTGAAAATTTCAACACTCATCTTTTTCTGTCGTTGATAGAGCTAGTATTGTAAGAATATGGAAGGCTTGAATCACACTATCCATCACTATGATTAAAGTCATCTCAATATATAGATCAAATATATATATGAAGAGAGAGAGAAAGAGCATAATAAACCAGTAAGAGATAAATCATTATTTTTCAGATGCTTATTAAATAGGACAAGTGACAACATACTGGGTTGCAAGACGTGTTAATTTATTTAGAATTGCTGAGATCATAATCTGAATGGCCTCTGTTCCAAGTGGGATTTATCAGAAATAAATAATTGAAAGATAATGGAAAATCACCAAATACTTGAAAACTATGCAGTACACTTTTAAGCCACGTATAGCTGAAAGAGGAAACCAACAGGTCCATTAAATGATAGAGGTGAATGCTCATGAAAATACAACATGCAGAAAACCAAGAAAGAGTCATGTTTGCATGCACGATAGTTCTAACTACTTACGTTAGAGATTATTGATTGAACCATCCAGCTGATAAAGTCGAAAACAGAAGGTCAGAATAAACCCCAAATATGTAGGAAAACAAAAGAAATTAAGGAAATAGAAAATAAAAGAGGTAAAGCAATACCACTAAAATCTGGTTATTGGAAAGAAATTTAAAATAGATAAATCAAGAGCTAAACTGGTAAGGAAAACAGATGATGCAAATTATTCATCTCAGGAATGAAAGAAATACTTAACGCAGATTGCAGAAACATTAAATGGAAAATGAGAAACATTAAATGGAAAACAGTTGCATGAGCAACTAACTGTATGCTAATAGACTCCATAATTCAGACTCAGTGGACAAACTTCAAAGGGACAAATAATTGACCTGATGCAGGAAGAAATAGGATTTTGGAAGAAGCTGTACTTTAGTTTACTAGGGGTGCCATACAAAGTACCACAGACTAGGTGGCTTAACAGACATTATTGTCTCACAGTTCTGCCGGTTAGAAGTATGAGATTTAGATGTCAGCACATTGCTGAGAATGATGGTTTCTAGCTTTATCCATGTCCCTGCAAAACACATGAACTCATCCTTTTTTATGGCTGCATAGTGTTCCATGGTGTATATGTACCACATTCTCTTTATGCAGTCTCACATCGATGGGCATTTGGGTTGGTTCCAAGTCCTTGCTATTGTGAACAGGGCTGCAGTAAACATACATGTGCATATGTCTTTATAATAGAATGATTTATAATCCTTCGGGTATATACCCAGTAATGGGATTGCTGGGTCAAATGGTATTTCTGGTTTTAGATCCTTAAGGCATTGCCACACTGTCTTCCACAATGGTTGAACTAATTTACACTCCCACCAACAGTGTAAACATGTTCCTATTTCTCCACATCCTCTCCAGCATCTGTTGTCTCCTGATATTTTAGTGATTGCCATTCTAACTGGTGTTGATGGCATCTCAGTGTGGTTTTGATTTGCATTTCTCTACTGACTGGTGGTGATGAGCATTTGTTCATAGGTTTGTTGGCTGCATAAATGTCTTCTTTTGAGAAGTGTCTGTTCATGTACTTTGACCACTTTTTGATGGGGTTGTTTTTTTCTTGTAACAGAAAACCAAGCACCGCATGTTCTCACTGAGAAGTGGGTGTGAGAACACATGGACACAGGGAAGGGAACATCACATACTGGGGCCTTCAGGGGTCAGGGGATAGGGGAGGGATAGGCTTAGGAGAAATACCTAATCACAGGGTGATGGATGCAGCAAACCACCACGGCACATGTATACCTATGTAACTAACCTGTACTTTCTGCACATGGACCCCAAAACTTAAAGTGTAATAAGGAAAAAAGATATCAACAGAATTAGTTTCTTCTTCTTCTTTTTTTTTTTTTTTTTTTTTTTTTTGCTTATAGATGGTGATCTTGTCCCTCTGTCTTCACATGTTTCCTCTGTGGGTATCTGTATCTTAAACTCCTCTTTTTATGGAGACACCAGTCATTGAATTAAGGTCTACACACATGAGCACACTTAAATTCATTGCTTCTTTAAAGGCTCTGTTTCCAAGTACTTCACATTCTGTAGTGCTAGAGGTTAGGGCTTCATTGTATGAATTGGAGGAACACATTTCAGCCCATAACACTCTATATCTATCAGAGAAATCAGTTTTGTGAACAAAAACTTTCCCACAAAAATGTCCAGTCCAGATGACTTCACTCATGAATTATATGAAGCATTAAAGAAATAATACGACCTCATACAAACATTTGAAAAAAAAATAGTTACATCGTATCTTGTTGTATGAGGCCACTGTAACCCTGATGCAAAACTCAGACAAAAACATTACAGAACAAGGGTAGATATAATCACCTTTTAAAAACCGGCAAATGGATTCAGTCATTTATGATGAAGGTAATACGTTATGACCAAATGGGGTCTACCTAGCAATGCAAGGTTGGTTTATATTTGAAAATCAGTATAATTTTTCTTGCTAAGACAATAAAGAGAAAACCCACGTAATTATTTCAGTCTTTTCAGAAAAAAAAGAAAAATGAGGCACCATTTCAAGATTGTAAAAAGTCTCCACAAATTCCAAATAGGCATAATCTTCTTTACACTGATAATCTGTAAGAGTCCTAATCTAACAGCATACTTCAGGGTGAAAATTTGAATGCTTTTCCTTTAAGTTCAGAAACAAATCGGGAATAGACACACACACATGTATATAGAGAAGATACATGTATCTAAATAGAACATGTGTGTGTGTGTGTGTGTGTGTGTGTGTGTAGTCAATTGAAATTTTTACAAAGTTCTTAAGGTAATTTAATAAAGATAGAATTAGGTTGAGCATGGTAGCTTTGGCCTGTAATCCTGGCACTTTGGGAGGCCAAGGCGGGTGAATTGCTTGAGCTCAGGAGTTCAAGAAAAGCCCAGGCAACATGGAGAAACCCTGTGTCTACAAAAATTACCAAAAAATAATCTGGGTGTGGTGGCATGCACCTGTGGTCCCAGCTACTGGGAGGGCTGAGGCAGAAGGATTGCTTGAATCCAGGAGGTCAAGGCTGGAGTAAACCAACATTGTACCACTGAACTCCAGCCTGGGTGACAAAGTAAAACCCCATCAAAAAAAATACATATATATATATATATATATATATATATATATAGAGAGAGAGAGAGAGAGAGAGAGAGAGAGAGAGAGAGAGCGCTGTGAACATCTGGAAATATGGAACCTCAAATAGTACACATAATACACAAAGTTGAACCATAGGCCTTAGCATAAAAGCTAAATATATAATTCTTGAAGAAAACATTGGCATTTTCCACAACCTTGGGATAGGCAAACTTTTTTAGGCAAGACAGCAAAATCAAAACCAAAGAGGAAATAGTTGACAAATTGAACTTTGTGAAACTAAGCAAACTCTGCTCTTTGAAAAGCATCAGTAAGAAAGTGAAGCGGTGAGTCACAGGCTGAGAGAAGGTAATCGTAACTGATCTATATATGAATTAGGATTTTTATCTAAAATATGTGAAGTACTTCTCAAACTCATTATTAAGACAACTCTTTGCAGGGACATGGATAAAGCTGGAAATGATCATTCTCAGCAAACTGACAGAAGAATAGAAAACCAAATACCAGCCAGGTGCCATGGCTCACGCCTGTAATCCCAGCACTTTGGGAGGCCGAGGCGGGTGGATCACGAGGTCAAGAAATTGAGACCATCCTGGTCAACGTGGTGCAACCCCGTCTCTACTAAAAATACAAAAAATTAGCTGGGCATGGTGGCGCGTGCCTGAAATCCCAGCTACTCAGGAGGCTGAGGCAGGAGAATTGCCTGAACCCAGGAGGCGGAGGTTGCGGTGAGCCGAGGTTGTGCCATTGCACTCCAGCCTGGGTAACAAGAGCGAAATTCTGTCTCAAAGAAAAGAAAAGAAAAAACCAAATACCGCATGTTCTCAATTATAAGTGGGTGTTGAATAATGAGAACACATGGACACAGGGAGGGGAACATCACACACTGGGTCATGTCGGGGGGGTTAGGGGCTAGGGGAGGGATAGCAGGGGGTGGGGGATAGAGTAGGGACAGCATTAGGAGAAATATCTAATGTAGATGGCGGGTGATGGATGCAGCAAACCACCATAGCACGTGTAGACCTATGTCACAAACCTGCAGATTCTGCACATGTACCCCAGAACTTAAAGTATAAAAACAAGCAAAATATTTAAACAGTTTCCCAAAGACAGCATACAAATGGCCAAAGCTGTGTATGCAAACCTGCCAAACAGCACAGTTTTCAGGAAGACGCAAATTAAAATTGCAGTGAAATGCTACTACGTAGTTATCTGAACATTGGTAAGAATGGGAAGCACCTGAAACGCTCATCCATTACAGGTGGGAATGTGTAATGGTATGATTGCTTTGAAATACATTGTGGCAGAGTGTTGTAAGACTCGGCAAATTTCAAACCTGGATACAGCCCAAATATCTATCAACGAGTGAATGGCTAAATTCATTTTGGTATATTCATGTGATGGGAAACTAAAAATAAGAGCAAATGGACCGCTGATACACGTAACAACATGGGTGGGTCTCAAAGCCATTGTGCTTAGTAAAGGAAGCTAGACACAAAAGACCAAATTCTGTATGATTTTAGTTAGATGAAATTCCCAACCAGGAAAATTATACTATCAGAATGCAGATCAGTGTTTCCATGGAGCTGGAGATGGGATACGGGATCAATAGCAGAAGGGCCCTAGGAGACTTTTTGCGGTGATTGAAACGTTCTTATTGTTACTGTGTAATAAAAATGTAGATATACTTTTAAAAACACTAAACTGTATACAAAATTAGTACAATCTAGTTGTATATAAATTACATCCTAATAAAGTTGACGTAAAACACAAAAAGATTTAAGATACTTGGGGTTAGGACAAGTGGCTTGTCTTGATCTGTTCAAAGTTTTTGTAGATAAGATTGCACTTTTCCACTTAATTGAATTTAGATTCAGCCAAAATTATTTTTGGTTAAGAAAGGGTAAGCATTGAACATGGTATTACTTCTGATTGGAAGATTTTAGACTCATTAAGGGAGGGTTTAAAGGCATACCAGAAAACATAGGGGTAAAAAAACCTGTATCTTGATTGTGGTGGTGGTTATGGGACTGTGTATTTTATTGGAACTATTAGTGGATTGTACTGTATATAAATTATATTTCAAGAAACTTTTCAAAAATAATTACAACCCAGAACTATTTCTAAGTAGCCAAAATGTTTTTAAAACATACCATTTGTAATATGTTTTAGCATTAGGAGAAATAGTTAATGCAGATGGCAGGTGATGGCTTATAGAAATATAATTTTACATCTGCTGACCGTCAGGATGTGACTATAAGGATGCATTTGGTTGACGTGGTGGCTTTCTCTCATTACATCTCCTTGTCCACTTCAGTGAATCTAAGAATTGTGGGGAATAGTTGTGGAACAGAAAGAAGCCAACAGGCACATCTTAGAATAGAAATGACGGTCAAACCCTATGGATCAATTGCACTCTCTAAAGGAAGTCATGTACTCGTGGATCTAGTAATGCTGTGATTGGCCTAATATTCTATGGATATGCCACTGTTTAATGCATTCAGCAGTTGAAGGACAGAATATTTATAATTACTTGTGTATGATTTTAAGAAACTTTTTTTTTGAGGCGGAGTTTTGCTCTTGTTACCCAGGCTGGAGTGCAATGGCGCGATCTCGGCTCACTGCAACCTCCGCCTCCTGGGTTCAGGCAATTCTCCTGCCTCAGCCTCCCAAGTAGCTGCGGTTACAGGCACGCGCCACCATGCCCAGCTAATTTTTTTTATTATTTTAGTAGAGACGGGGTTTCACCATGTTGACCAGGACGGTCTCAATCTCTTGACCTTGTGATCCACCCGCCTTGGCCTCCCAAAGTGCTGGGATTACAGGCATGAGCTCCTGCGCCCAGCCAACATTTTTTTTTTTTTTTAAATTTATAAATTCTTTTTTTGGCATAGGTCACATTTAGAGCAAGAAAAATACAGTGGGTTCAAGATGCATCAGAACCTAATATAAGGAAACTTGTTGATTTAGAACAGAAAAGTGTGTCAAGTTCTAGTCTGTCCTTCCACAGGCCCAGAATCACTGACCTGTTAGTGTTAAATGGTGGAAAAGCACAGTGGTCAAGAGCATAGACCCTCAAGTCAGACCCCCTGACTTCCAGTTCAGTTCTACTTACTCGTCACTTATTTACATTAACCAACCTCTGTTTCTCTGTTTTCTCATGCCTAAAACAGACAAACGTCCGTACACCGTAGTGGTGTCATGGGGATTGAATTAACACTTGTGAAGAATTTGGAAGTGTTTGCTAGCCACCAGTTGTCTGTTATTATCTCTCTCCTCGCATTCCTGCAAATACACATTTCAAATGGGCACCACCTGTCTCAAGCCTGCGTCTTCACTTTGCACAGCTGCCTGAGGGCGTTCTTAGCCACCTGGCCAATGACTCCGTCAAGAACTGCCTTGCTTGCTGCAAGTTGGTTTGTCTTGAGGACTCTGTTCATGAGGTTCTAGCTGGGTAAACCAGGAGTCAGTTTATACTCTGTAAAAGACCTTTTTTGTGTGTGTATTCTAAATTAGGAACTGACCTATTGAGTGAGTATTCCATATTCACAAAAATAGCAGTTTCAAACCTGATGAAATGTATATTTGTTTTCAGTAGATTTTATACTAAATGTTGGCAAGTTTTTGGTAAGGTTGGGCCCTAGAAAACAATGATATTTTCTCTATGACTCATAGGGCAAACTGCTGGGAAAAATAGATTTTAACTTTTATTAACTTTTGCTCAGTCTCTGATTTCAGGGAGAGAAAAATTGTTATGGGCTAAGTTTAATTGGTTCAACATAAACTTTGGACAATCAGTGTTCATAAGGACCCTGAACTGTAATAGCTACGTGAGACTCGTGCTGCTGTGCCTGTGATATCTTAATCTCTTAGTGATTTTCAGTGACATAAAAGAGGGACATTTTCTCTGTTTCCCTTAAAAACTTTTTCCTTAGTAGGTCAATACTATTTTTTTAATGAATTAGACAGTTATAGTGAATAGAAAGAGACAGATCCTCTTATTTCTGACAATATTGAGGAAGAGACTTAGAATTATGACTGAGACTTGAAATAAGAAAAGCAAAAATCAGTGAAAACACTTACCCTTATGGACTATGCTGGGTGTCTTACTGCAGACGAGGGAAGAGAATTCCTCATTCTTAGCTCAGAAGAATTCCCTAAAAGGCAATTTAAGCACCCATTAATGAATAAAGTTTCTGTGGAAGTTCACATACAAGCCATCTGATTACTCTGACAAGATTTGATTTCATGTTTTAGTCAGACTATAATATGAGGTAGAGAGACGTGCCTATCATTGCATGTATCTAGACCTCCTTTAAGGTTACAGTGACAGGTAATGAAACGTATAATCACCTTTATAAAAAGTTTGTCTTGTTGGCTCACTTCAGAGATTGCTCTATCATTAAGAGGACACAGTTCTTTTTAGTGTTACAGAAATAAAGGCTTTCTTTACCCTCTAATTCTCAGCATAAACTGGTCATTTCCTCTTTTAAAACTGTCAGCTTTATGGAAATTTTGTAGGTGAATGCCAGAATCTACTTCCTTTTATATTTCCTAAGAAGAATAGGAAGTCTTTCTCAAAAATTCTGTTTCAGACCTGAGTCACAGGCTGTCCTTTGTCGGAACCAGCTCATCACCCATTCCAAGGTGTAACCTGGGGAATCAGATTTTGCTTGTCTTTTTAGATGGAATAGAGTCAGACAATCTGAATCCAGGAAAAGCCTCTCAGTTGATTTGGAATAACTTAATTAGTGGTGAGAAGTCAGACTTGTCTTAATCCTGTTGAAGTCAGAATAGACTTACGTTAAGAAAAATAGACAATGCCTCATAAAATGATTTGGGAAGGACTCCCTCTTTTTGGATTATTTGGAATAGTTTCAGGAGGTATGGTACCAGCTCCTCTTTGTGTGTCTGGTAGAATTCGGCTGTGAACCCATCTGGACCTGGGCTTTTTTTGTGTGGTAGGCTCTTAATTGCTGCCTCGACTTCGGACCTTGTTATTGGTCTATTCATAGTTTCGGCTTCCTCCTGGTTTCGGCTTGGGAGGACACAGGTGTGCAGGAATTTATCCATTTCTTCCAGGTTTACTAGTTTATGTGCATAGAGTTGTTTGTAATATTCTCTGATGATGGTTTGAATTTCTGTGGAGTCTGTGGTGATTTCCCCTTTATCATTTTTTATTGCGTCTATTTGGTTGTTCTCTCTTTTCTTTTTTATCAGTCT